>JASANF010005176.1:0-18717 GCA_030248245.1 Trissonchulus sp. WLG1_4
CGCTTTCATGCCTAAGCTAAGAAGATGTTTATTATGAAAAGCATAGATTAAAAAATTTAGTCAATAAAAAAAGGGTGATACTTGAAACTTAAAAAGCCGCAGTCCAAGTACCCTTTAGCCCACACAATAGCTGCCGCACTTTTTCTTGCATATAATGAAAAAATCTAATATGAACTGAGTTATTATTATTATTATTATTATACTAGGAAACCTCACCACGATTATGAGTCGAAGTGGCGGAGTGCGAGTGCGACATTGTGAAAGTAGGAATTGAAAACTACAGTGAGCCGCATTTTCAAGTAAGTAATTTTCGAAGGATCCAAAAAATAACTACATATGTAAGCTCGGTTTTTTATTGAGGATATTGTAATTATTAGTACAAAGTACTACAAACGCTTGCTAAACTTTGAGTAATTTTGAGAATGCAGCCCCAGTGATGCGAACAAAATAACTACAGTACCACTGTGTAGGCTCCGCCCCAACCACAGGAAAGAGACGCATTTTCAAAATTGTAGTTAATCTGAAGGTGCATGAAAATGGCCTATGATCTTTGTTTTCTGGATGCTTTAATATTCGTTATTCTGATCTGTTCAACCAAAAACAAGTTTTTCGAAAAGAAAGCGTCCATCACCCTCACAGGCAGATTATTAAAGGCCGATTCACACGCTGCGATTACTGCGTTTTTGCCGGCGGGGCGAATTCGCCGCTGCTGCAAAACACTGTACGGACAGACGCAGCGACTCAATGGCGGAATGAACGAGATTTTGACCGCGGCGTTTTGAGTTAGGCAGACTGCAATTCGGCCTGCGATTTCAGTGCGTTTCGCACGCTGCGAATGTGTTGGTTTCAACAATATCAGCAAAACTGTTTTTCTCATATTTTAAAACAGTAAAGACGCAAAAATGTTTACGAGACGCAACGTTTGTTCAGACGTTGCGTTTTGTGTGTGACACCTGCGTCTCAACTTTAAAATCGCAGCGGCAAATCGATTCGTGTGAATCAGCCTTTACAATTCGCAGAAAAAATCCAAAAATGAAATTGGGGTTCTTCTTCCAAGCAAAAAACGCTTTCTGATGCTCTACTTCAAAAATGTTCCACTTTTTTCTGAAAAATTTTTTTTTAATTGCGTTTTTTAGTGTTTTTTGAAGACCCATCTGGTTTTAAACTTTTGATTAAGATCAAATAATCGCCTCCGAAATATGCTAAGAATACAAAATCGGATAGTGGAATATTTTTATTTAGGGGTAGCTTCTGTCACTGCCTGTTGCGCTCACTCCCCAACAAACCTGCTCGACTTGGGGATTTTCCTGGACTACTGTCGCATATATAATGTTTAAACCGTTGCTGGACGGTGAACTCGAGGAGACCGCTGAACTTTTGTTGCTCGGGTGGCTCACATGTGTTCGGGCTGCCCATGCCGACTACGAATTTATCGAAAAAGCCCGTAGTTTTCACCGGGCTCAGTGCAGTTGCGATGAACCTAGACCATCTCCTTTTCAAAAATCAAATTGCTGGAGCGAAAATGGATTATTGTAGGCGATTGTTGGTTTTGGAAAAAGTTGCGGGGTCGTGATAATAATAATATTGACTGGGAGTCTGTAGTATCAGCAAAGGTTGAAAAAAAAGCGGTTTTCCCTGGTTGTGGCTTCAAACTTTGGCCCACGTTCTTTCACTTCTGAATCACCGAAAATGCAATTTTTTCGGGCCGAGAAAATCCTAATTTGTGGATAGGGGTTTGATCTACAAAAAAATGCTTCCCTTGAGGTGTTCTACTTCAAAATGCTCCACCCCCCCCAACTGCGATCCGGGTCTCAGACACGTGAAACAAAGGCACCGAAAATTGTATTTTTGTCTCTGAAAATGCTGTAAAACTGACCACAGGTAAAATTTTGAAAACGCTGGGAGACGCGGCTGCCCTGAAATTTGACTTTTTACATTAATGTGCCAAAAAATTAAAAACTAACCATTGCATTTTGAACTTAAGTTCTGGCAGGCGGGGCGTAAACGAGATAGAAATCACAGTAACCTCGAAACTACGACAGTGTTAGTCATTCGCCCGGCCCTGCGCCTGGCCTACCTTCAGATAAAGTTTTGAAGCGTAGCAGGCGTCCTTGTGTGCAAAACTGCAGAAGATCAACCCGACCCCGGGCCACGTCCGTGCAGTGGCGTATCGAGGGGGTGGGGGGCCCCCCGGCACCTCTTAGCGTTTTGAGCCCCCCGCTCTTTTCCCCGCAGGCCTCCCTCTTTGAGCGGCGGCGGCCCCACGGTTCGGGGCTGGCGGCTGCACAGTGACCTAGTCCAGGAAAAAATTTCGGGGAGGGACGGACTTTTCGATTTTTTGTAAATGCGTTAAAATGCAAAAAATTGCGATTTTGTAACGCAAAAAAACGACACATTAGCAATTTTTTGGTCAAAAACTGCTAATTTTTGACCACAGACGCACCTAATTTTTGCCCGAATTAATACCGAAAATTACAAAATTTTTTCTTGATGGGCACAGGCACAAAAGCTAGAAAATCCGCAACTTTTTTCCCAAATTTTTCTTTTTTAAAAACTGTACATTTACTAAAAATGTCATTTTTGCAACAATATATAAAACAGCTAAAACGATACACTATAGAATGTATTAAGCAAAATACATAGTGCATAATGGGACAACAGTATGTAACATGCATATGCTTGCATGCAAGACAAAAACCAGGAACACTACGTCAAAGAGCTGCAGGGATCTCCGGCGGCAGCCCCCAGAAAAAAATTGGGAAACTTTTTGATTTTTAGGCCAAATTTTGGCTCATTGGACCGAGGTCTCTCCGGGTTCCGGCCGGACCAAAAAAAAAAGGGGGGACCTTTCTGTAAAATTTCAGTCGGAAAAAAGAAAAACTACCGCACCTGTGTTTTTCGCCTCTCCGCACCCCGCCCCCCTTCGCGAAAATGCTGGATACACCACTGCACATTCGCGCACAGTGGCGCAAAGCGAGGGGGGGCTGGGTGGGCTCCAGCTTTCCGGCCGGTCGATCCTCCTTAAGGGGTCGCAGCCCCCCTTTAATATTTTTTTTTAATATTTTTGTTTATTTCATGTCAAAACTGCAGTCAATGCAATGTCGATGGTCTAAAACCTTTAAAAGGCTAAAACTTCTGGGGGGCTGCCCACATCTATGACCCCCGCAATCTTAAGCGCTCGCGGGATATCCACTATTGTAGTTTATCGATTAATAAACTCAAAAGGTCCGAGGGTTGCCGCCAACTCGCTAGAAACCTAGGGGGTTCGGGTCGGTGGCTCACGGTCGCTCCGCACCCCGCATTTTTTTCCCCCCGGTCGCAGGCCCCCCCCCTTCGGCGAATTCCTGGATACGCCATTTTCCCTGTAAATATATATATATATATATATATATATATATATATATATATAATATATGATATATATATAATATATATATCAGGGGCGGTCCCAGGGGTCCCGCCCCCTCTCCCCCAACTGCATTTAACCGAATTTTTAGTTTACTTTTTCACTTCTTCCAAATCTAGCATACAATTCACAGTCTATTTATATACAATGCGCCAAATCATTCGAGGACGCACGGATGATGTGCATACTTCTAGATGCTTACTGTTAGTCTATATAGTTATTTGTGGTTTGTTTTTTTCAGCTTTTTTGCGCGTGTGTATCCCCAAACGTTGATACCTAATTGCACGTAACGTTTTTACTGTCGCCTATTGTTTGCCCTGGTGCACTGACATTTTTCGGTTTTAAAAAGTGGGGGGGCGGGGGGGGGCGTACTAGCACTGAAAATTATAAGAGCACACTGCACAATATCTATTAGTATTATAGATGTCTGTATGTCCACATAATTTTAACGTTGGCTTACCTTTTTTTTTTTTGACTTCCTATACTTAGCCGGAAAAATAAGTTTCTGAAAGTGACTTTTTAAATGAAGAATGGTTTAAACCGTCAGTCCGTAGCCGTCCTTTTTTCATGTACAAAATTTTTTTTCCCCAGTTTTTTCAGAGATTTTGAAGTTTCTAATTCTCAATACGCTAGAAATTTTTTAAATTTGATCGCAAAAAACTAACTTAAAAGAGCTCAATTCAGTAGTCATTGAGTTATGCTATAATTTTCGATATTAGCGACACACACGATGCCAAACCTGCCGACTTACCAAGGCTTGTTTTTTTCAGAACGCGAGCTTGTTTTCATATGACCCGTAGTTCGTTCGCTGCTGTAAAAATGGAATTACCAGTGTTCCACAAAATTTTTAAAAGGGAAATAGCTAAAGTGAGGGGGGAGGGACAAAAAAAGTGGGGGGGGCACCGAAAAGTGGGGGGGGGGCACCGAAAAGTGAGGCGGGCGGCGCCCCGCCCTCCCGGTAAAGTGCGAGGCGCGCACATCTGCACACTCGCCTGTCGTATTATAACTAGAACAAAAAACCGCTGCCCCACTTAGCACAATTTAAACGGGAAGTATATAGTATATATAAATTAAGACTTAAGATTAGCGAGATTGCGCCCCACCAAAAATTAAAAAAACATTTTTATTTTAATAATTGTACAGATGAAAACTGTCAATTTGCAATCGTACGATGTGAACGAATTCTTACTGCACTTTTTTGGTTCAAAAAATGTTGAAATGTCCATAGTTTTTCAAAATACTGTAGATATTTTCATTCACTTGTTAGCCGAGTATTATAGAGTGTATACATTCTGATCAGTAGGGGAGATCTTATACTTGTTTAGATGCTTGACTCTACTAGATTAAATCAAGTCTAAATTAAACCTGTAAGTATATATATATATATATATATATATATATATATATATATATATATATATATATATATATATATATATATATATATATATATATATATATATATATATATATATATATATATATATATATATATATATATATATATATATATATATATATATATATATATATATATATATATATATATATATATATATATATATATATATATATATATATATATATATATATATATATATATATATATATATATATATATATATATATATATATATATATATATATATATATATATATATATATATATATATATATATATATATATATATATATATATATATATATATATATATATATATATATATATATATATATATATATATATATATATATATATATATATATATATATATATATATATATATATATATATATATATATATATATATATATATATATATATATATATATATATATATATATATATATATATATATATATATATATATATATATATATATATATATATATATATATATATATATATATATATATATATATATATATATATATATATATATATATATATATATATATATATATATATATATATATATATATATATATATATATATATATATATATATATATATATATATATATATATATATATATACTCCTACGTATATATATATATATATATATATAGTATGGATAATTATATATATATATCATATATATATATATATATATATATATATATATGATATATATATATATATATATATATATAGCTATGATATATATATATATATATATATATATATATATATATATATATATATATATATATATATATATATATATATATATATATATATATATATATATATATATATATATATATATATATATATATATATATATATATATATATATATATATATATATATATATATATATATATATATATATATGTCGGTTTTTTACGAATACATATTGTGTACTAGACATACATATTACAGTGGCGAGTAGAGGGCAGGGGCGGCGGTGCAAAACTTTTTCAGGTGAAATTGTGTCCCCCACCTCCCCCCTCATACAGGTATCTAGTATATATGTATCTACACAAGGGTCCAATCAATAACCCTAACGAGAAAATTTTTTACTCTTAAAAAAATTAACTCAACGTTAAATTTGCCCCCCCCCCCAAATATCTTAGTATTGTACACGACTCACAAGCTACGCTACGCAAGCCCTGGCATTTTTTTACCGGATGGGGGGGAGGCGGGTGGGGCCCACTTTTCGGTGCCCCCCCCCCACTTTTTTGTACCTTCCCCCCACTTTAGCTATTCCCGGAACATTGGTAATTACATTTTTCACGCACTGCAACCTGAACTACGGGTCATATGGACCGCAACTTCGCGTTCTGGAAGCTGTTCAGGTTTGGTATTTCCCTGACGACCTTGGTAAGTCAGCAGGCTTGACTTATATACCTAGAGGAAACCACTTCGTCGGTTTATTTTTTTGCAACTGCTTCTGCACCAAGCCTCACATGCTGGGTCACTAATATAGCAATTATAGCTTAACTAAATGACTACTAAATCCAACTCCGTAAGTTTGTTCTTTGTGATCAAATTTAAAATTTCTAGCGTATTAAATTAGAAATTTCAAACTCGCTGAAAAAACTATATGAAACTCATTTTGTACATGAAATTTGGAAGACGACTTACTGACACTGACAGTTTATTAAACCATTCTTTATTTAAAAATTCACCGTCAGAAAGTATTTTTTTGGCGACGTATATATATATTAAGCCAACGTTAAAATAGTACATACAGACGTGTATAATGCTAAGGGGGGGGGGGGCGGGACCCCTGGGACCGCCCCTGATATATATATTATATATATATCATATATATATATATATATATATATATATATATATATATATATATATACATGCACAGAACCAGTGGCGTATCCAGGATTTCGCAAAGGGGGGGGGGCTGCGACCGGGGGGGGGGGGGTGCGGGTGCGGAGCAACAGTGAGCCACCGACCAAAGGCCAAAGGGGGTCTGGCGGTGGCGGCAACCCTCGGACCTTTTGAGTTTGTAATCGATAAACTACAATAGTGGATCTGCAGCAAGCACTTAACATTGCGGGGGTCTGCGTCTGGGGGCGGCAGCCCCCAGAAGTTTTAGCCTTTTTAAGGTTTTAACCATCGACATT
This sequence comes from Trissonchulus sp. WLG1_4, assembly GCA_030248245.1. NCBI lineage: Eukaryota > Metazoa > Nematoda > Enoplea > Enoplida > Ironidae > Trissonchulus > Trissonchulus sp. WLG1_4. The sequence goes on from JASANF010005176.1 coordinate 6,999, forward strand.
GCATTGACTGCACTTTTGACATGAAATAAACAAAAATATTTAAAAAAATATTAAAGGGGGGGCTGCGACCCTCTAAGGGGGGGCTCAACCGCTAAGGGGGGGGGGCTGCAGCCCACCCAGCCCCCCCTAACTCCGCCACTGTGCGCGCGTGTGCAGTGGTGTATCCAGCATTTCGCAAAGGGGGGCGGGGTGCGGAGCAACGTGAGCCACCAGGTGCATTCGTTTCTTTTTTCCGACTGAAATTTTACACAAGGGTCCCCCCTTTGGTTTTTTGGTCCGGCCGGAAAAAATTTCCGAGACGTCTCCAATAGACCAAATTTGGCCTAAAAATCAAAAACTTTCCCAATTTTTTTCTGGGGGCTGCCGCCCCCAGATCCCTGCAGCTCTTTGACATAGTGTTCCTGGCTTTTGTCTTGCATGCAAGCATATGCATGTACATATAGTTGTATTATGCACTATGTATTTGCTTAATACACTGTATAGTGTATCGTTTTAGCTGTTTTATATATTGTTGCAAAAATGACATTTTTAGTAAATGTACAGTTTTTAATGTCAAAAAATTTCGAAAAAGTTGCGGATTTTCTAGCTTTTGGACCCTTGCCATCCCATCAATTTTGTAATTTTCGGTATTTTGCGCTCGTAAGTTCGATGCTGCTGTGGTCGAAAATTAGCAGTTTTTGACCAAAAAAATGCTAATGTGTCGTTTTTTGCGTTAAAATCGCAATTACGTGCATTTTAACGCATTTCAAAAAATCGAAAAGTCATTCCCTCCCCGAAATTTTTTCCTGGCTACGTCACTGTGAGCCACCACATTGAGCAGTGAGCCACCGCCGCTCAAAGGGGGGAGGGCTGCGACCCTCTAAGGGGGGGCTCAAAACGCTAAGGGGGGGCTGTCGCCCCCCCACCCCCCCCCCCCTAAATACGCCACTGCACAGAACATGGCCCGGGGTCGGGTTGATCTTCTGCAGTTTTGCACACAAGGACGCCTGCTACGCTTTCAAAACTTTATCTGAAGGTAGGCCAGGCGCAGGGCCAGGCGAATGACTAAGCCAAAGCCACAGAAAAACGGGGTTAAGTTGGTAGTTGCATTTTCGAGGTTCTTGTGATTTCTATCTAAACTTTGCGCCCGCTGCCCACAGAACTTAAGTTACGAATGATGGTTAAGCATGAATTTTTGGCACATTAATGTAAAGGTCAAATTTCCAGGCACATCTCCCACGTTTCAAAATTTTACCTGTGGTCAGTTTTACAGCATTTCAGAGACAAAAATACAATTAGTTTTCGGTGCCTTTGTCTTTCAGCGTGTCTAAAACCGGATCAAGTGCAGTTGGGGGGGGGGGCAAATAGTGGACCTATTTTTTGAAGTAGAACACCTCAAGGGAAGCATTTTTTTGTAATAGAACCCCTATCCACAAATTAGGATTTTCTCAGCAATGACCCTTTAAAAATTGCATTTTCAGTGATTTGGGAAGTGAACGTCCAACGTAGGCCAAAGTTTGAAGCCACAACCAGGGAAACCGCTTTTTCAACTGTTGCTGATACTACAGACTCCCAGTCAATATTATTATTATCACGACCCCGCCGACTTTTTCCAAATTCAACAATCGCCTCTCCGAATCATGGTTTTTCGCTCCAGCAATTTGATTTTTGAAAAGATGGTAGGTTCATCGCAAGAATCGCATAACCAGTGAAAAACTTGGGCTTTTTCGATAAATTCGTAGTCGGCATGGGACCAGCCCAAACAACGGGCATGGGGCATGTGACCACCGACAACAAAGTTCACATTCTATCGAGTTCACCGTCAGCAACGGTTTTTAAACATTATATATGCGACAGTAATTGCCAGAAATGCCAGTCGACAGCTTTGTTGTCGGAGTGAGCGCAACAGCAGCAGTGACAGAAGCTACCCCTGATCGAGGTGTTCCACTATCCGATTTTGTATTCTTCACGTATTTCTTCGGAGGCAATTATTTGCAGATCTTAATCAAATGGGTTAAAACCAGATGATCTTACAGAAAAACACCTAAAAACGCAATTAACCCCTGAAGCAGTTGGGGGGAATAATAGTGGAACTATTTTTTGAAGTAGAGCATCACGAAGAAAGCATTTTTGCTTGAAGAACCCCAATTTCATTTTTTGGATTTTCTGCGATCTAAAGGCTGATTCACACGATGCGATTTTGCCGCTGCGATTTTGACGCAAAACGCAAGACGCAGGGTGTCGCACACAAAACGCAACGTCTGAACAAACGTTGCGTCTCGTAAACTATTTTGCTGCGTCTTTACTGTTTTAAAAATATGAGAAACAGTTTTGCTGATATTGTTGAAACCAACACGTCCGCAGCATCAAAACGCACTGAAATCGCAGGCCGAATTGCAGTCTGGCGTTTAAAACGCCGCGGAAAACTCAAGATGCGTTCATTCCGCATTGAAATCGCTGCGTCTGTTCATACAGTGCGTTTTGCAGCAGCGGCGAAAACGCCGCGGCAAAAACGCAGTAAAATCGCAGCGTGTGAATCGGCCTTTAGAACCCAAGTAATCTGAACCCGGTGTGAGGGTGATGGACGCTTTCTTTTCGAAAACCTGTTTTTCTTCGTTCAAACGGAGTCAGAATAACGATGCCTTAAACACTCAAAACTATCCAGAAACAAAGATCATAGCCATTTTCATAGCCTTCGTAACTCAATTTTGAAAATGCGTCTACTTCCTGTGGTTGAGCCAGTGACAAGGCAAGACATACAGCAGTGGTTCTGTAGTTATTTTGTTCGCATAAGGCTGGGGCTGCATTCTCAAAATTACTAGAACTAGCAAGCGTTTGTTAGTACTTGTACTAATAATTACAATATCCTCAATAAAAACCGAGCTTACATATGTAGTTATTTTTTGGATCCTTCGAAAATTACTTACTTGAAAATGCACTGGCTCATTGGTTTCCGACTATTTCACAATGTTTCGCACTCGGCACTCGCCACTCGACTCATGACTCGTGAGGTTTCCTAGTATAATAATAATAATAATAATAACTCAGTTCCATCTAGATTTTCATTATATAGAAGTGCGGCAGCTATTGTGTGGGCTAAAGATAAGATTGGGTTCTTGGACTCGGCTTTTTAAGTTTCAAGTATCACCCCTTTTTTATTGACTAAAATTTTTATAATATATGCTTTTGGTGAGTAAACATCTTCTTTAGCTTAGCGTGAAGAATCCTGTCAGCTAAGCTGGCAGGATTTTTTTAGAAAATTTCGATTTTTTTTATTGCCTAAGCCTAAGCCTAAGCCCCATACTAAGCCTAAGCCCTAAGCCTAAGCCCAAGCCTAAGTTAAGGCCAAGTTTGAATTTGGTCAAAAATTGGACGTTTCTGGCGAATTGGGCCAATTTTTCGGCAGCAATCCGGCCAAAGAGCCTTTGTTTTGATTCTAAAAAATTGTAACCAATAATCTGACACCATTTAGACACGATTAGTACCGAAAAAACAAGAGCTTCGGAAAAAAATTGCGAAAACGTCCCTCACTGAGGGCTCAGATTTTGGGGGGTCGTATCTCAGAAAATCCACAAAATGAAATAGGGGTTCTTGACAGTGGCGTACCCAGGGGGGGGCTAGGGGGACATCAGCCCCCCCCCCTTCGCGATTTTAGCCCCCCCCCCCTTCGCGATTTCAGCCCCCCCTTTTTTCACTTTTTTCCTGTGGTCTTCTTTGGTTTTATGACACCGCTGAAAAAAATTTTCCGGCACGTTCCCAATTGACTAAAATTACACTGAAATTTCAAAAATTTTCCAAAATTTTCTTTTGAGGGGATCTCGCCCCTAATTCATTACTGCTCTAATGTATATACATGACTTATATCTGCTATGGTGCATTAATAATGAGTAATGCTGACAACTATTATTGGTATTTAGTTATATATTTTGTGTGGCTTTTAATTAAAAACCGTGTGGTGGGTGGAGTGGAGGACGAACGTCTAAGGACAGCCCTTGTCACCCATGGTTTTTCTTCAATTTTTTCCTGTATACAACGTATTTTTCAGGTTTGCTAGTCCCCCCATGGGCCGATTTTTTGTGCTTTTTTTATCTAAATAGGTTAAAAGTTTGAAATATTTGACATAACAAAATCTGACTCTGAACAGACCGCTGCTACAACTATGATTTCACGACAAGTGTTGCTTAGAATTGGTTTTTCTATGCAATTATTATTTCAAAATTCTAAAAATACTCCAGCTTCTGGGGGGGGGGCTGCCAAACCCAGACCCCTGCAACCACCCTTTTTTTACTACCAGTGTTGCTTAGAATTGCTTTTTCAATGCAAATTTTATTTCAAAATTCTAAAAAAGCTTTAGCTTCTGGGGGCTGCCGCCCCCAGACCCGTGCAACCACTATGATTTCACAACAACTGTTGCTTAGAAATGGTTTTTCAATGCAAAATTTATTTCAAAATTCTAAAAAAGCTCCAGCTTCTGGGGGCTGCCGCCCCATTTTCAAGAGGTCACACCTCAAAAAATCCAAATGTATGAATAGGAGTTGTATTACAAAGAATGCTTTCCTTAAGCTTAAGGTTAGGGATGGAAGTCTTGGTCTCGGTCTCGGTCAAAACCCGAGACTAGCCCAGTCTCGGTCTCGGTCTCGGTAGTCGAAAAGTCTTGGTTTGTACCCAGTCTCGGTTTTTCAAATCTGTGAAAAATTTTCCTGTGGTCCCCCCTTTGGTTTATATTTTTGACAGAAAATTTTTTTCGGACGTTTTTATTTTACAATAATTTCACACCAAACATTGAGATTCTGTCTATTTTTTTCCGAAAACAACTTTACCGTGGTTAGTTTATCAGTAAACACAGTACACACACAAAAATGTATGTTTATGATTAGATTTCTTATTTCATGTTATCTTTCAAGTCTGTCTGTGTGATTATTATATTTTATTCTTAGTATTAGTGTTCGGCTGGTCAATTTTTTTATGCCAATTGGTGGCTTCACATATGTACTCAACTGTAATTTCCAATTAGTATAATATGAGTTTAGCAAAAAAATCTGTGAAAGTTCAACTAAACTACTACTACTACTACTACTACTACTACTACTCAGAACTATGCGGTGACACATGTAGTTTGGTAAATGAGAAGGGAAGACTCTGCTCCCAACTAAACGTTAGTCCCAGGGGATTGAGGGGACCCCACGCACAGCGGTGTCACGCCGGAGACAAAGAATGAAAGAGCGTCACGGCGCGCAGTTTTGAGCCAAAAACCCTTTCTATCTTGGGTGTATTTTAGCAGAACATCGGTGATCCCAATACAATCGGAGCGATTTTTAACTAAATTCGTCCAAACAGTGTCAAAAATTGCTATTATCTGGCGAGAACTAGGACAAATGGCGTCTGCTTTGGGACAGAGGTCAAAATTTCACAGTATTTAATAAGACATGGTCCCACACTCACACAAAAGGAGGAAAGAACCAGGAATGTAACCAAAATTGCCGTGATGTAGCTGTTAGTTATATATTCATAAGGTGTCTGACCATGGTCTGTAATTTTGCCTAAAAACTTGTAAAAAGTCACCAAATCATAAGGGAAAAAATGGCAAAAATGACCCAGTCTCGGTTTTGGCGGTCTCGGAATTTGGTCTCGGTCTCGGTAGTCTCGGTTTCGTGGTCTCGGTCTCGGTCTCGGAAAAAAAACCGAGACTTCCATCCCTACTTAAGGTGCTCTGCTCCAGAAAATAGGTCCACTTTCCCCCCCCCCCCCCCCCAGCTGCACGTGATCCTTTTACCCCAGCCGAAGGCTGACCCTTTTTGTCTGTTGTCACGCTGCACAACTGATTATGTCCTACCCCACGACAAAGTGTATCGTATATTACTGGCTCGCATGTATGTAATTGTGACATTATTAATGTGACAAGACAATGCATTGTGCTTACTTTTTCTATTTGGGTAAGAAGATACGTAAATGTAACAACGCTTTATTTAACAGAATTGTTAACGCGTCATTTTCACTGCTCCAAACTCAAAGTTTATACAGTTTATTTCTAGTTCTTCTGACCCTTGTTTATTCATTTGATTTCTGATTTTAGGTATATATTTAATTGACTTCATTGCTTCTGTGATATTGAAATTGAACCATGCCCAGATCGTACGAAGAGGAACTGCGTTATGTTGAGAAAGTGGACGGCGTCATGTGGAAAATCAACAAAAACTTTGTTCCTAACATGAATGTGCGCAAGTTTATCTTTGCGAGCTCAGAAGTATTTATATACATACATATTTCGCAAACATAGGGCAGCAGTAAGACATGAGTGTGATATTTATATGTGGGCATATATTACATATTTAAACCAGCAAGGGCGTGGCTTCTTACATCCTCGCCGTAAACGCTATTGCTCAATGCTCAATTATTGTCGCGCATAATATATATTTATTTTCTTATATTTTTTGTTTAATTTTCAGCTCCTTGACACAAATTGAAAAGATTCTGCTGTACTGATTTTCAATAAAACTTATTATTATAAGAACATGTAACGTAAAATTTATCTACATATGTCATATGTTTTGGTTTATAATGTTATTTTTGTGATATTTCAGGTAGACGGTTATTTCTACGTGAACAAACCGCTGGAGAAGTTGATGTTCGATGAACTGAAGCACGCGTGCAAGCCTGGCGGGGTGGGGGGCTTTCTGCCGGCCATGAAACAAATTGCCAATGTGGCTGCGCTGCCAGGAATTGTCTGGGTGAGTTTTTGATAGCCTCGGCCCCTCCCCCGTTCAAAAGCGGATTTGGCGGATTAGATTAAATTGGCACTTGATTAAAGTCTGGTTCATACTTATTACTTGTCCTTTAGAACACAGAGACAGGGACAAGGATATATAAGTAATTCATAATTGTCCTAAAAGCACACTGGGCATGCCATGATTATGAACACGGAAGAATTTGAGCAAAAGTAGGTAAAACACTAAAATGGCACTTTTTGAAAACATTTGCTCAAACTAAACTGAGCTAAAGACTGTGTTGTGTATTGTAAAGTGTGTTGTAAAAAGGCTGACTTTAAAGTTTGTGTTTTAAATAAAGTTTATAGTGTTTTAGCGTTCTATTGGATTACCTGATGTACATTCTGGTTATGGTTTTGCCATTGGTGAGTTTTACTGCCATTAGATTTTTTGGATAATTGTAAAGTCGGATTTAATAAATTATATATATACTTTATAGGGATGTCGCGGATATCCGCATCCGCGGATGATCCGCAAGTTTTTGACATCTGCATCCGCATCCGCAAAAATTTAATGCGGATATTGTGCGGATGTTGCAAATTCGGCAAAATTTACTAAAAAGGTAGAAAATCAGACGACAATTTTGATTTTTGTGCATGTATATACCAATATTTTGCTCTTAAAACGGTGGATGAAACTTTATTCTAGGCTTTTTCACCTCATTGTTGTTTGCAAATCGCTCTTTTCTAAAGTAGGCTTCACGAATATTTGATATTGCGGGCATATTCGAAATAAGTTTTGCATGTTTGAGGAGACTAGTCTACAAATTAGTAAACAATAATTGTCAAAACAATATTATCAGTTTTTAACTTGCATGCTTTCGTAGATTAGAAAGAATAGACAGAGTACGTATAGTGATTATACACCAACCAAAACCAAAAGCATCAAGTTGCCAGAGCGTCACGCCGATAGCCTTTGAGTTGGCATAAAGTTAACCAATAGCATTTTAAACAAACTGTTGATGACGGTGCATGGCTTATAAGATATGTATAATGAATGCATAACTTCGATACAAACTGTTTTATCTAAGTCTCATTCCTTAGTAATTGCATTCTTACTTCATACTTGCTATTTTTAGTATATTATGTACTTTCTGGTGAAAAATTTTTTAAAAATACGGTTTATAACTTGTTTAGAACGTATTCTAAAAAGATCCGCATCCGCGCGGATGTCAGAAGTCAACATCCGCATCCGCATCCGCGGATGTCAAAAAAGTCACATCCGCGACGGCGACATCCCTAATACTTTATTTAAAGATTTATAAGATTAAGATTTTAAATTTGGCCCTGTTTTCTTGCGCTATAATCGAAGATATCGATATATCAGAAATTTCACCCTGTGACACAATTTGAATGACCACTGATAGTTTATATATGTCAAAAGTCACTGATTGCTGTCTTTTTACTCTTCTTTTTTTGGGCCACAGCCACAGGATTTAGCTATATTAAAAAGCGAATCCGTTTTTTACAGAAACACTATCAATTCTAATAGCTATGTTTTTTGCTTCAGGCAACATGGCGGCATTCGATGTCAACGATCCGAATTCAGTCATTTCCCCAGGTATATAACTTGATCCTTTTTACCAAACAAGTTTTGCTGCCAGCAGACTCTAACTAAGCAAGCTAAAAATATTTTGCACAAGAATTGCTATTGAGGATAACGAGCCTAATTTATGGTGGACGGTGCTAATTTGAGTGATGGGCGCTCATATTTTGAGGTAGTCAGAGCTAATTAATATTAAGAAGGCGGCATACATGTAACGGGGTCAAACTTTTGGGGGGGGCTCAAGTTCGGCCAAAGTTTGGGTACACCCCCCTGGCCCTGATCGACCAAAAATACCCTAAATTTTGTAAAATTTTCCCAAATAAGTGCCATTTTTACTAAATTTTGCCCGAATTTCGGGGACCCTCCCACCCGGCTCTCGATTTTGGTTGGATCCCCCCATCCCTCCCCTCATACATGTATGGGGGCGGGTCTAATTTGAGGTTGACGGGGCTGATTTTAGGTGGACGGATCTAATTTTAGGTGGACGTGTGTCTAATTTGAGGTAGACAGGGGGGGGGGTAATTTTAGGGGGCGTGGTGGTCCCACTGAACATTTGCTGAATTTAAGGTGGCGTTGGCTTTGACATCAACTGCGGCGTGCGTCTGATCCGGACGAATTTGAACGAGAAAGACGTGCAGCCGGTCAAGGAACAGCTGTGCCAGAGTCTATTCGATCACATCCCCGTGGGCGTGGGGTCCAAGGGAATCATTCCCATGAACGCCCGGTAAGCTTGCATTATATATAACCCATTAATGGGTTTGCGGGATTAATGGGATTAGACTTTGGTTGTGGACTAGTGTACCTGTAGATTGGATTAGCGTAGAGACATTTATTTGTTAGCCCTTAGGGTTTAATTTAATCTATTTCTTTAACGGATTAGAGGCTTAATTTTAATTGGACTAAACGGTTTGAAAATTGTGCTAATGCCATTCCAAAGCCTCCGGATTAAACGGACTTGAATTTTAGCTCGCTGCTTTTTAGTCGGACTAAAGGGACTTGGCTACGCATGTTAATGTTGAGCCTGCATGGTAATGGTAATTCCGTTTGGTCCAGTATAATATTATAGTAGTTCGGACTACAATTAGGCCGCTGATTTTATTTAACTCGTTTAGTCCGATATCTGATTTCTAAACCTCGAACTAAAATAAGTCCAATCCGTTTAATCCGGTAAAGGAATGGGCCCTTACAGACAGGCTCAACGACAAGGATGAGTATCGAACTGGGCTTCAATGTAGTAGTCGGTTATTAATCAAGTAGTCATTTGGTGTTCTAGGGACTTTGAAGAGTGCCTTGAGATGGGTATGGACTGGACCCTGCGCGAGGGCTACTCGTGGGCCGAGGACAAAGAGCACTGCGAAGAGTACGGGCGGATGCTGCAGGCGGATCCCAGCAGGGTCTCGGCACGCTCAAAGAAACGGGGATTGCCACAGGTGCAGTAATTGGGCGCTGTGCGGGTTAGGTGTCATATTCAAAAAATACTAAATAGTCGCGCCACCAATAGTGTACAAGATCAAATTGTTAAGTCTGAATCGACCCTTGGCCGAATCTGAATGCAGGTCTGAGTGCAGCATGGGACCATCATAATTATTATTATGAAATACGTGTAGAAATGCTCCAGCCTGATTAAGCTTCATCTAGTAAATCCAGCCGTAAGTCCTCGGCCGTAAGCCTAATCTGAGGGCGCATAAGGCAAACCTGAAAAAGTGCAACCGTCACAACTGTCATGCAACAAGTACAAAAGAACTACCGATCGGTGATCACACACTGTCTAAATACCTAAATTTAAAAGCTGGATTTAGTGGGATTAAATCTGTTTTCAAATTTAATTTACTTAATACGGCCTAAGTGGATTATGATTAGATTAATTTGCTGCTGTGATTTTAGCTGGGCACTCTGGGCGCGGGGAACCACTACGGCGAGGTGCAGGTGGTGGACGAAATCTATGACGAGCAGGCGGCGCGCAAGATGGGCATCGACCACCTGGGACAAGTCTGCGTGATGGTCCACTGTGGCAGTCGCGGCATGGGACACCAGGTGGCCACTGGTCAGTACGGTCTAAGGGCCAATTCCTAAAATGGATTAAACTGGTTAGATTAAAATTTGTTTTGTCAATAACTCATGACATAGTATATGAATTTATACGAAATTTGCGACAGCAATTATTTGTAGCACCTCCCGCTTGTGCACAAAATTTTTTAAGTCTACTTTAACATTGAGATAAGTTATTAGGCAAACAAATTTTAATCTAATCCGTTTAATCCTGTGTAGAAATCGGCCCCAAGCTAGATTCAGGCTAGGGGGCTGGTCACGATCATACATGTACATGGGGTCTCGCAAGGGCGGACGGTGGGGGGGGGCGATGCAGGGGATATATCCCCCCCTTTTGCCCGGAGCAAAGAAAATTTTTTTGCAACCGCTTACCAAAAATAACAGTAAGCTGATGAAATTTGGCCTAAAAATTGAACAATTTTCTCCGGAGGCTGCTCGCCTCCGGAACCAACGGGCTGAGTTAATTTCGCTTCGCTGTTTCATATCGCTACTGTTGTAATATTGTCAACATTACGTGAAGTACGCATGAAAGGTTATTATTAAATAAAACATTTGTGCATTGATTAAAGGGGGTCTTGTACCGTCATTTTGACTGGAGCCTTGTACATACCAAGTCATTTAAAAAATCACTTCGTGTTTGTTTTATGTCCCGTCCCTAGAAGTTCGGTTTTTTACGGCCAATGGCCCCTAGCTGGCCATGGCCTAAATTGTTTCGGATTCGACTAAATTTTTTCAGCGATTGAGATCAGCTGGCCTAAACTTTTTCAGCTGCCGATGCAGAAAAAATTTCCGATACGTCTCCAATTGACCAAATTTGGCCTAAAAATAAAAAATTTCCCCCAATTTTTTCCTGGGGGCTGCCGCCCCCAGACCTCTGCAACTGTGTGGTTTAGTACTCTGTGTTATCATCTTTCATGTTTCAATTTTCTTGTTGGAAAAATTTTTGATACGTCTCCAGTGGAGCAAATTCGGTCTAAAAATGGAAAAATCTCCCATTTTTTCTGGGGGCTGCCGCCCCCAGACCCGCGCTGCTTTGTGACTTAATTATCTTGAGTTTGTTAACGCGAATTCAAGTATTTAACAATTATGTATTTAAGTACTTAAGTAATCATTTAAGTAAAAAACAAGTATTAAAACAGTAGGAAGTTGCTAAAGAAGCACTTTAACTCATTACAAAAAACATTCCTCAATTTTTTTAAGTACGCCATTGTTTTTCGAGACGAATATTATATATTTGTCGAAAACAGCGTGGCAGACGGTCGACCACAACTTGTAACGCAGTTTGTGAATATAGCAAAAAAATTCAAATAAGGAAGAATAAGTTTATGCCGTATCCCCCCCCTTTTTGGAGGTCACGGTCCGCCCCTGGGGTCTCACTCTGG
>JASANF010005178.1:0-52687 GCA_030248245.1 Trissonchulus sp. WLG1_4
GGGAAAACCGTAGAAAGGGAAATGTGTGATAGAGGGGAAGATAGAGGTATAGATAGATAGTGGGGAAAACCGTAGAAAGCAACTAGAGGTTTAGAATGAAATAAATGAAATGAAATGTTAAATGAGAAGAAATTAAATTTCTCATGAGAAAAATTTCAGGTGTACATTTTTTCTTCAATTCAATGACCAGTTTCTGTTTTCAGGGGTGTTTTAGCCCCATCTTTAGGTTTTCTTATTTACCTTTCTGCAGTTTATTTGAAATTTTGTATTGCTGGTGGCTTGCTGGTGCACCAAAAATAAAAAAAATATAGTTTCGCACTGTCCACATAGTCATTTACCCACCCGCCCCCTTTCAAAATAAAAAATAATTAGTTGGGTTTATAGATTCATAAATTGATGGATGTTAATAATGATGAATGTCACCATAAATAAATTTCTCACAAAGTTTTAAATAATTTTCCCAATGCATTTTAGTTGTTGTTAGTGGTCAGTCAGTGATAATAAATGAATATTTTAAAGAGAGTGAGAGAAAGAGAGTTGAAAATATCAAAATGAAAGAAGAAAGATTTGTACGTACGTACGTACGTACTAGACCTGTAAAATTTGTTACATTTTCTGTAGAAAACCACACACTACAGTGGTTTATTACGTACCTAGTATTAGTTACCGACTGTTTGTTGTCGTCGTTGTCGTTGTTGTTGTAGGTGTAGTTGTTGTCGTCGTTGTCGTTGTTGTTGTAGGTGTAGTTGTTGTCGTCGTTGTCGTTGTTGTTGTAGGTGTAGTTGTTGTCGTCGTTGTCGTTGTTGTTGTAGGTGTAGTTGTTGTCGTCGTTGTAGTCGACGTGTCTATTTTCATAAGGCATTTTTCACACCACCCTTGGTCAGAATAGTACCAAACTTGTTCTTGCTTTGGTGAAAAAATCTGAAATTTCACACGAGTAGAATAACTGTATGTAATATTTTAGGATAGTGGTTTCATCTTAAGATAATACATTGAAATTTAAACTAAATTGTGTGGTTGCTTGGTGTTTGTTTTAGTTTCAGGTATGCCGTTTAGTTGCAGTGTTTGCTCTAAGGAATTCCAGCGGAAAGACAAGCTAATTCGACACCAAAAAAGTGTTCATGGAGAAAAACTGGCTTGCTCACACTGTCCCAATGTCTACAAGCGCCCCGACAAGCTGGCAACTCACATCAAGTCCGCACACCAGCTTCCACAGAAAATAAACGTTAGTTTTGTTCTGAAAGTGTCAAGTTTTGTGTTAAGGTATACTTCTTAGTCAGCTTTTGGTAAAGTTTGACATGCATATTCCATTTACTTTCAGGATGCCCATTACTGTGTCTACTGCGCTAAGTCCTATCACGACGCGACAAGCTCAACAAGCACATACGAACAGTCCACAGCCAGGACGCCCTACCCACTCCCCTGGTTTCATATGCAAGCTCAGATGAAGACGAGAATCTCAATGAGAAGGTGCGCCAATTCAAGGAAAAGTGAATTAATTGTCCACTTTTTAATAAGTATATACTAATGTTTTTTAGTTTGGTACTTATACAGTTTTAATTTTAAATTTGCGTGTTTATACATCAGAAATACTACCTCTCCTCTGGCGGGTTGGCTTTCAGGGCTCCACACTGGACCCATTCTACCCTTAGCAGTAACAGTAACATTCAAGTCAACACTAAAATTTTTATTTTTAGATAACGTGCTCAGTTTGCGATAAGAAATACTACCGACGTGATCATTTGCTGCGGCACACACGGCAGATGCACCCAGATTCAACAGAATGCGTGCAGAAACCACCTCCAAAGAAACCACCTCCAAAGAAACCACCTCCAAAGAAACCCACGGTTGGTGTATACTCAACACTTCCACGTATTTGCCTAATCTAGAAGTTCATTTGTGTGTATCGTAAAATTGAATGGCTTAAATGAAAGCAGTTATTTCAAATTTTAACACTTATTAATTATTTAATTATCACTTATTAGTTATTTTTAATTTTACACTTTGTTTAATTAAAGTTTTTTTATCCGTTTCAGAAGACCCACCAATGCCCTGTATGTGATGTCATTTTCACTAGCGACTACAACCTGAGCCGGCACGTTGAAACTAGCCACCAGAAGGGTGCTGGCTACAAGTGTGTCGTCTGTGAGAAAACCTACACCCGTCAATTGCGTCTACGACACCATCAACGAAAACAGCACACTGCTTGTTATTGGAAAGTAAGAAAGCCAGCCACGTAGTCATTAATTAATATATCGTTAAGGGCGTGTGTTTTAGCTGGTTGAGTATAGAATGAATTGAAACGGTAAAGGTTATGTGGATAGTAACTGGTGGATGTGTATGGAGTGCAGTGCCCAATTTTCGATAATTAATTCTTGTAATTATTACACATTTTTTTTATCTGATTTACTTATACACATTGATGACTAACAAAAAAGTTACTGATAATGGTTTTCATAGAAGCGTAAATTACTACCGTAGTCTGTTTATTGTTTTTTTTGCAGGTTCAATCTCAAGTCAGAACGAAGCTTCGGTGTCTCGTGTGCCTCCAGAGGTTTTCGAAGCGTGCTAATTTGATGCGACACCTGAAAGAAAACCACTCCGTCCAATTGCTACACTGTGAACTATGCGAAAAGGTCTTCCATCGATCCCAAAACTTGCAGCGTCACGTCAATTACTGTCACCAAAACCCCGGACCCAGCCAGGCAGCAGCATCAAGGCCACCTTCAAGCCAATCTCGACCGTCAAGCTCACTCCAGCCCCCAACAGACACCCTTGACTCTACTGCCGGCACAAGTATTGACGCTGAAGTTGACGCTTTGATACAGAAGCATTGGGCACAAACTCGTACTCACCATCATCAGAGTAAAAAGTTGCAGGACCGCTTTAACTTTCAATTGAACGGTGCCGATGGACAACAGATGAAGGACTGTTTCAAAGATGTCTATCAGAAACAAATCACGGCTGGAAAATGGAACTATGCATTTGGTTTTGTGCTTCGAGATACGCACACGGATGAACTTAAGTATTATTACGCCAGCAATAATACGAAGGTTCTTGCGAAACCGCAACTGGTTAGTGACAGTACTACCTTCGACGCGCTAATGGGACAATTGGAAACGGCAGACCCACTGGAATGGGCTCGCCAACAGCGCCCGTCATCTAGTCATGTTGTGGAGCAGTTGACTAACATGACAATCTACGTCAGCAAACTGCTACGTTTTCCAGTTGGCAGTCCCATTGACTTACCGGGACATGTGAGAAATCACAAAGCCATTGCTGCACTGATTCGTGACCACTATGGCAATGTATACGACGACAAACTGTGCTTCTTTCGTTGCATCTCAAAACATTGAGAGGTAGTTGGACGAAGTGTGGACCGGTTCGCACACTTCTACTATCGCCAGTGGTGTCATCACAAAGACATTGACTACGAGGAACAGTTTGCTGGGGTGACGCTGAAAGATCTTGATGAGCTGGAGGAACTGTTTAAAATTAACGTCTATGTCTATGAGCTGTTGCAAAACGGACAAGCTGAAGAGACTGAAAATACCCAACAGCTCAACGAAAATGACATGGAAACGGACGATACCCAACAAGATCAGTTCGCCGAAGTGGACACGGAAACTGACCAGCAACACCAACCAGCGAGTATCGACCCATGCACCAGTACTTATGAGCGACCATCAAAACGCCCCCGTCTCCAGGAGCTATTGAACTCCGTCCCTGATCCCCAGTTTATACCGACGCTGGTTTATGAACAATCCGAACCTGAGGAAAGTGAGGAAGAAGACATGTACGAAGAAGCATCGAGGCCACGTAACCCATTTATTAACGATGAGGCTGACGCGAGTGAGGATGACGAAGCATACGGTGACGAAACAGAAAATCGCGAACTGCTCGAAGAACTACAACCGGAGACAGAGGAACTTGTGACGTTTGACCCAGTCGAAGAGGAAAACGCAAACGAGATTGACATCGATGACAGACTTCCTGTTGGTTCGACTTTTGCGCACTTACTGCGAGAACCACAACTTCGATTTCCGACTACTGTTTATCTGAACTTGCACGAGGACCACTTCTCACTAATCACAGATATTGAACAGTATGCCAAAAAGTGGCATTGCGTCAAGTGCAGTAGACTTTTTGACCATCATGGACATTATAATAGACATGTCAGCATTTGCAAAGGCTCGACAACTAAATACATATACCCCGGCGGTGGGTGGGGCCTTCCACCTACAGTGCACGAAGAGTTGCAAGCCGAAGGATATGCTATTCCACCAACAGTTTTCTACCCATTCCGTATCACTTATGACTTTGAGGCCATGTTTGAAGCATTTGAGCACTCTAGTCCATCCGGAAAGCTGCAGTTTACAAATAAACTACATCCAGTTTCAGTTAGCGCGGCATCCAACGTTCCAAATTTTACCAACGCCAAGTTTTTTCTATCAAAAGGTGACGCTTTCGAAATGGTCGGGGAATTGTTGAATTATTTTGAAACGGTCAGTGCCGCTGCGAAGGAAATAATGCTGCAGGAATATGGCACAATCTACGATTCACTGAAAGATCACGTCAAAACCCACAAGCAGCACAAAGCAAACTATTCCAAGCTGCTGAACGAACAGGCTTCAACCCAGGTTCTCAATGATGCCAAAGGACGTGTGATGGAGACCAAACGCTGGATCAAGTTATACCACCGATTCGATCGATGGATCAGCCAGATTCCAGTCCTTGGTTTCAATTCGGCCAAATTTGACCTTAATTTGGTCAAAAAGTACCTAGTTCCGCAGCTAGTCGGTCGGGAAAGCAATTGCACAGCTATCAAGAGAGGCAACTCTTACATGAGCATCAGTACCTCTCAGTTTCAACTGATCGATATCACCAACTACTTAGCCCCTGGAACCAGCTATGAGAAATGGCTAAAGTCCTTCGAAGTCAGCCAGCAGAAGGGATACTGGCCTTACGAATGGTTAACATCGCTGGATAAGCTACAACAAGACCATCTGCCTAGCCATGATGAGTTCTATTCGAAGCTGAAACAGAAAAACATCAGTGAAGAAGAGTATGCCACAGTCCAACAAATTTGGCACGATCAGCAGTTCCAAAGCATGAAAGAAATGCTGGAGTAGTACAATAATCTGGATGTGGTGCCATTTATGGAAGCTGTGGAAAAAATGTGGACCCACTTCAAAGACCTGAATATAGACATTTTCAAACAGGCAATATCTCTGCCAGGAGTTGCAATGTGGAACCTATGGAACCGAACTCCACAGCACGCCATCTTCACTCTGTGGAACGAGAAGAACGCGCCCTGGCAACATCTGATGCGTGATAACATCGTTGGTGGACCCTCCATAGTTTTTCACCGCTATCATGAGGTCGGAAAAACCACGATTCGCGGAGGAAAGCCTGTAAGGAAGGTTGTGGGCTATGACGCAAACAGCCTGTATCTTTGGTCTACCTGCAAAGAAATGCCAGTTGGTATTTATGCTACGTGGGCACCAGTGACTAACAATGACACAGGAGTGGAAGTTACAGTGAACCCTCCTGAAAACGATAACAACTGGGATGCTGCCGTGAACAAATGGAAACGTACGGTCGAGTCCAACATGGACAAGGAATTGAAGATGACGTTGGGGTACAGCTACGCCCAAAAAGAATTCTGGTGGCTGGAATACCAACGATCAAGGCTGGGACCTATGCGCATTCGCCACAGATTCAACGGTGGCCAGAAGGTTTTCTACTGTGGAACATCTCGATATCCAGTAGATGGGTTCATACCTCATCATCCGCTGTTCAACAAGCCTGTGGTATTGCAGTTCCACGGCTGCTATTACCACGGACACGATTGCCACCTGACACGCCACATGGACCCACAACTGAAGCGGCAACGGGCCGAGGAAACAAAAACGATGGAAGACTTTTTTGCGACCCAAAACGTGCGCTACATCAGCTGCTATGAGTGCGATTTCAACGACATTATGCGGAGAAACAGACCATCAGACCGCTATAAATTTCGCACAAGGCCAAGTGTACCACTGACGGCAAAGGAACTACTGGAAAAGATCGAACAACGCGAATTCTTCGGAATAATTGAATGCGATATCCAGGTCCGTGGTTTGATAAGGAACAGCGAGAACTTTTCGAAGAACTTCCACCAATTTTCAAGAACACCGAAATATCAATCAATGACATTGGCGACACCATGAAACAGTTTGCTGTGGACAACAATTTGCTCAAACAGCCACGCCGCAGTCTGATTTCAAGCTATCACGGGACGAAAATTCTATTAGCCACACCACTGCTCGAGTGGTACCTGGAACAAGGTCTTGTGGTCACGCGAATCTACCAAGCTGTCCAATACCACGAGATGGACGTGTACAAGGACCTGAAAACTGAAATTGCCGATCATCGACGACAAGCGGACGCAGACCCCTCTCAGAAGATCAAAGGCGAGTTGTGGAAACTGGTAGGCAATTCCTACTATGGTCGTGCGTGCATGGACTTGGAGAAGCACAAAGATATTTCCTTTGTCGCTGAACGCGACGCAGCTCAATCCATCAACGACCCCCGTTTTAATGATCTGGAAGAAGTCACCGAAGGTTTTTACGAACTAACGATGGAAAAGTCCAAAATTGTGTTCAACCTACCCCTGGTCATAGCCTTTTTCGTCTACAGTTACGCCAAATTGAAAATGCTTGACTTTTACGCCTTTCTGAACACATATGTCGGCAAAGAAAATTTTCAACTGATCGAAATGGACACTGACTCTTTTTACTTTGCAATTTCTGCCGATACCCTCGACGCCGCAGTCATTCCTGAATACAAAGACGACTACGACGCTGACAAAAAGAAATATATAGCCACCACTGAACATGACCAGCGAACGCCAGGCCTTTTCAAACTAGAGTGGGAAGGCGATGGAATGATTGCCCTCTGCAGCAAAACGTATTATGGCTGGCGAAATGACCCCGAATCGAATGAAGAAACAAACATCAAGTGTTCCACCAAGGGTTTGTCGAAATCAACCAACAAAATGACCAAGAAAAAGTTTCTGAAAACGTTGGTGGATCAAATCACCCAGGGTGGAACAAACCACGGATTCGTGGTGAAGCGTGGCGAGATGTTTCAATACAAACAACAACGAAATTGCCTGACATATTTGTACCCCAAGCGCATCGTTGACAGTGACAATGTTAGCACCAAACCCCTGTTATTGTAATCATATTGTTGCGTTTTGTTCATAATTGGTTAGTTGTTTTTAAATTGGGACACTAAATTTAGCGTATAAATTACTAATATGGCGTGATCATTTACAAAGTTTTACTAACCAATTCAGTCTGAGGTGTTTGTGTTGGTTCGTGTCGTTCGTGTGGATTTGCTTATGTGCGTATGCTATTTATTATACTTATTTGTTATGATATACTTGCAGTGTTTGATTAGATGTTTTTGACTGAGCGATTTTAACATTAATCTGAGAACGGATAATCATTTCTAGTGTCGGTTTTGAAAGTAATTTTCTTGAAAACAAAAGATTATGTGCTTGTACCTTTTTGTGTGCATGCTTGGGCTACTAACCGTTCATACTTAAGCTTTACCGTATGTGTATGTTTACACTTGCGCATTTGCGTATACGTTGAAGTTTTGGGTGAAGCGTATTACACTGTTCTGTGGACGCAGCTGTCCTGTTTCTTTTCCAATGATTTTATAGTGAGATAGTTGTTATTCTAAAAAGTTAAATAGCTTTACTGAAATATTCACGTTAATTGTGGAAAAAAAACTAATTATTATTCCTGGGGAACAAAAAAAAATAAGATGGTTTTAATTATATTTATCATGGAAATTCATAGCCGGTGCGATATTGCTTTGAGTGAGTGAACTGGGGCCGTATTCTGGAAATTGACTGTGGTTAAAGTTAGGCTACCCTTATCACTAGTGGTTACCTTTAAAATTTGGGTCAAAGAATTACGTAGCTTGTTTTACAACTAAAGATGAATTCTGCATTTCGCATTCTGCACAAAATATCCTGCGAACTTTTGTCCTCAATGGTCGACGTTGGCCTTGTTTTCAATTTTAATTTTACCTTTAACCTCAGAATTAACTTTACCTTCACTTCGCCCATGGGCAACGGTAGCCTAGCTTTACCCAAGTTCAGTTTTTAGAATACGACCCCTGAAGTTGTAGGTGATCATTGGAAAAGAAACAGGAAATGGGTTGGGAAGGCTGCGGGGTGGGGTCACGTACTGCAATAAACTCACTAACAAATACGTGACTCTGCTCGGGATTTTTGGGGGCTTCGGCCCCCTTTTAACCACCCCTCTCTTCTGTTTCCACTTTTTTTCACTATTCTACACTATCTAATCAACTTTTAAGTTCCTGCTGTCCATCACTATCAGCTTATCACCGTGTTCATTTATGTATCTGATCACAAACTAAGCTTAGATTCATCACTCTCAGTCGGTGTATTTACGTGTTTGTGTTACAGAACATTATATCTGTATTGCCACCTTATTATAATAATGAACAGCCAAGCTTATGTCAATTTTGCCATGAACGATGATGAAGTCACCATACTTTATGATTCTAATCAACGTAAGTTTGCAAGTCGCACTAGTCATTGCATTAGTCTACACGCACATATTATGTATCTATATGTATATTTACTACCACTACAGTTAAACCTATTTGTTTCAGAAGAAAGAAGTGAAAGTATCGATCGGCGATGTCACAGCCCAGACTTGTTTGAGGACACCGAACCAAACCACAGCACCGGACAATGTGATTTGGAAGTTGACGAGACGCAGTACACAGCTTTTGACTGTGCTCAACGAATTCCTTGTGAGGGTGAGCATAAAGTCTTACATGTATTGTCCATGAAATTGCCAGTAATGAAATTATTACTTATATGTTAGAAACAATTTATTTTATTTATTATCGGTTAACTGTGACAAATTTAACTTTTTACTGATGTTAGTAACTATAATATTACATTGTACTCCATTTTTGTTTCAGAGACTTTCAAATACTCGGAAGAGGCCGAGGTTGCCGTCGTTGATGTCCTGCACAAAGCCTCGCAGTTCCCCACACCACTGATGCCGGAAACCATGGTGCAGAAGTTCTTGTCCTCGTCGGACTGCAAACCCCCCATGATGACGTTTGAAGAGGAACTGGAATTCGAACAAATCGTGCGGGAAGGTGTAACCGCAAAATTCAACGAGGATTGGCGACTTCGGACCAATTCTGGTGCCAATCTGCTTTTGCTGAACTTTGAAGAAGTACAAAAGTTGTTTGGGCACGTAATGCACGCCAATTGTTATGGTTGTGCTTGGGACCAGCCTAACCAATTAAGCCATGAGTGCCTGACCCACGACCGATTCCTGGATCTACAAGTTGAAAAAGTGAAAGACATTCTAGGAATCACTGACCCGGACATTGACGGACTGTTTGTTTACATTGTCAAGCATTAGTTATTGTTTTTGTGTATTTGGCTACTGTTGTTTTGTGTATTTGTGGTGTGTAATGCAAGTAAACACAAAGACAAAATGTACAGTTTTATTAGATATACAACATTACGATAACATATTGCCCATTATTGTTGCTGACAACAGAGAAATTGTCTGCGAAGTTCAGAAACCATGTGTTTTGAACAATGGCGAGCGACAGCGTATTCAAAATTCGCGTGATGTACACAAGCAGACAGTGGGTAATTATCAGTTAAGCATAGCAGAATAATGTTTACGTCTGTTGCTGCGACCACACAATAAAGTGAACCAACTGCTTCTTGAATCAGTTTCTTTTGTTTATCGTCAGCTGTGACGATGTAGTTCGGATTAAATTTGTTAACAGTTTCTAAAAGTTGCCTCATGACTATGTTAAACTGTTCATCCTTATTGTGTGGTCCCAACGCAACCCTTTCTGATCCAGTTGATTTTCAACAAATTTTTGCTCGTTGCTGTTGAGAATATCCAAAGCGAATGGTGCACCAATAGGAAAGTGTTCAACTTGGTCGCATTGTCCAGCAGGTTGCCATAGCATGGTTAATTCTAGCGGAACCGATCCGTAGGTAGGAATGTTGATATGATTTATAATAACATAAATTGCATCAGTAATCGTAGTCGTAGCCTCAGTTAATTTAAGCATAGTAGCGAAACGAATTGTTAAATTATCCATAATTTCTGAAAACAACACAAAAAATTGACAATAGGAATATAGTGCGAAAATTTACACGAAGTCATTGCTATCGAAATTCTCGTAATACACGGCTCTCAGTTGATAAGCACGGTGCATAGAGCAGAAACGGGCCACTTCGACTGGTTGAGAGGCGTGCTGACCGCAGCACAAGAAGGGGAACACGTCCGGAATTTGCGGAAACGCGGGAACTCCCAGGTTGGTTGCGTCGAGGACATTCAGATAGAGACGACGATCGTCCAAAGCGCGTTGTAGCAGCACCCTCTGCGCCGTCCCCCCTTGGTGACCACAAATCGGGGGTGAATGTCCTGGAGAATGTTCACGATTTCGGCCAGTGCTTCGGTTTTCGTCAGGGGGTGCGAGGAGGTGTCCCAGGTCACGCCATTTCGTTCAGTGGTGAAATTTATGGTCGCTTGCTGCCTATCGTTCAGATGGTGCAATTGAACCGGGGCCTGGATAAAGTGATGGCGGCACTGGTCATCGCCTCCAGTCGGTTTCCACAACACGGTAAACTCAAGGGGAACATCGCCAATCCTGGGCACTCCGACAGAAGTAAAGGTAACAAACACAAGCGGGCACATTGTAAGCTGAGTGGAAGTTTATCTGGTATAATAAAACAAGTCAGAACTAGAACCAAAACGAGCTTGCAATAGACTATGAAATGTGAAATTTAAAATAAACCATGAAATGAAATTATGAAATGCATTATGAATAATTAATCACCATTAGCAAAACAAATGAATGAGCTATAGCTACTATTATTCAAATTTGAAAATGATTGATTGTCATTGCATACTAGACGCCAGATGGTGAAGCGTGCTTTAGCTATCTATACCAATTAAAATTCAAATTTGAAAATGATTTATGGTCATTAGCTAATGTGAAAACATCGCCATTAAAACTAGTTTTAACTGGTTTGAAAATATTAAAAATATTATGACTTGAAAATAAAATTTGAAAATATATTTATTTCAAATTTGAGACTGAAAATAGACTAATTAAAACAAGTAATTATGATAAATAAACAACTACGTAGTGTCCATTGGTACAGTAGCTTCAATTACATCTATTGTCGAGTCAATATCCATTGGTTTTAGTTCATCCAGATATGTTCCATAGAACGCATCAAGCTTTTCTTTCAGGTTATTCCAATCCATTTCGTTATAATAAACAGGAACGATAATTAGTTCACGAACTCGTGGGGCATATATAACTAAATGAGCTCCTTTTAATCCAGTTATAGCTAACTGCCCTAATATCTGCGAGTAATACTTATGTGATTTTTTAAGTTGTAATCCATTGTCTGTCATTTTACAATAAAAAGTATTCTCGCGATCGTTAATTATCTGTTGTATACTTCTTGGTATTAAAAATGTGTCGTAGAGACATTTAACTTCAAGTAGCCCTGGCTGTTGAAGTTTGTCATTGGCATTGTAGACAATTCCATCCGGAGATGCGCCCAAGTGAGGAGACGATTTCGGAATACATAACCCAGCATCAGCAACGATCACATCCAAGTTGAAGTTATCCTTAAGATATTGAATATAGGCCAGCTTAGCATTATTTTCTTCCAGTATCCCAACTTGACACGCTGGAGGTATATTTGAAATTTTTCTGGATTCACGAATTTCATTCGCCAATTTAACAGAAGCATCATTGGTCTTAGTCGCAGTTACTCTCCCGAATTGCGACGCCGTAATTCGTCCTCTTCTATATCTCCACCAATCATCACACAAACGCTGAGAGCTAGTTTGTAACACAACTGACTTGTACAACGGATTAGACATAACTGGTGTTAGTCAATGTGGGCACTGTTTTTAAGCAGAGTAAGATTAGTTCAGCATTAATGCCTTAACGACAGCACCGCGTGAAGGTTCTCTGCTACCGCTGTCATGCTATGCATACTTTAATTATTTTATTTTTTTGTTTTTTTTTTTGTTTTTTTTTTTGTATGCATAGATTTTATTTTCCAATATTTACAATGCCATAGTTTTACAAATACAAATCTGTACATTCCACCAATATTTACACTAGCTCATTACGAACACGCATTAACATTTCTCCGAGGATGTTTTTGCCCGGCCACTTGGTAGGATCGTCAGCATTTTTGTCGTCAATATCAAGTCCAATTCCAAAGAATGAGTCATATTTGGAAGCTTCAGCAAGTATTGCTGTCCCAGTGTTCTGTAGAGCCACTCGAGCATCCGCGCTTTGGTTAAACTTTTCTCGTAGTCCTCGAAGCATGACATCCGGACCAATAAGTCGCCATTCTTCAATGTTGAAATTAGGAATTTGTCTACTAATTTCCTTGCATCGTTTAGGAGACACGCATTTAGTAATTTGTACATAAATATCCGTGGCCTTGAAGTGTAAAGCTTTTTGAGCCTGGTAGTACTGCTCCACGGTGGAAAACTTTTGCCCACAGACATAAAATGGGCACCTGTAGAAGTTGGAAAAAACGGACCATCCAGTGTGAAACAATAAAATGTTTCCGTTAGCAGATTCAATCAACCGTTCGAAACGATGCATTTTGCTAGACTGATGAAGTATTAACATAGTCCCAGTTTATATAGTAGTAAACAGCTTATCTGCAATGCTATTTTGTAACAGCCAATCAGATTAGACCATGGAATACATTGCATGCATTACATTGCATTGCACACATTACATTGCGTGAGCCTAAGGTCACGAGTTATGTTGAACGGTTGCTAGTACCATTCGACGCGCCATGGTCGATAACCTAGGTATAGACTCTAACTTCAAGTCGATCGGACAAGTATTAGCAAAGTTATGAAGCTTCAAAGTTCGTCCACTAGAGGGGGGGGGGAGAGACTTGCTCCTCCAATATTTGGCTCCCAAAACAGCATGTAGTAATATCACTGTCTAGCGTCTGGCCCGTAGTAATATTCAAGGCCAGTGTCTAGCATCATATTAGGTCTAGCGTGTTAGCCTATGTTAAAACGCGGGAGCAAATTCCCCCCCCCCCGCTAGAGGGGGGGGAGACTTGCTCCCCCATTTAGGGCTCCCAGTCTAGCATGGTAGTAATATTCAAGGCTAGTGTCTAGCGTGTTAGCCTATGTTAAAACGCGGGAGCAAATTCCCCCCCCCCCGCTAGAGGGGGCGGGGGGGGAGGGGGGGGGAGGTTTGCTCCCGCGTTTTCGGCTCCCAAAGGAGCACATCCTGTCCTCTCTATACTAGGGTTGTTTCAATTATGTCATTTAATCATTGAAACCCACTTTCAATTTCAATTTCAATATCAATTATTAATTGATATTGAAATTGAAAATAATTAGCCTAAAAATTGATAATGGTATTGAAATTGAAAATAATTTGGTCAAAAATTGATAATGGTATTGAAATTGAAAATATTTTAATTGAAATTGAAATTGAAACTATACTTTCAATTTCAATATCAATTATGCTGGGCTGGTTGACTTCACAGCATGTCTTTTGCTGGAAAGAAGTCTTGTCTGTATGCCTGTTTGTGCATGTAGCATGTGTTGGTGAACAGCCATGATTGAAACGTAATTGATATTGAAATTGTCTAATTTCAATTATTATTTTCAATTGAGCGTAGGTTTCTTTATTATCAGCTTGAACCTTTGTTATTGTAAACACATTACGATTTCTTTAAGTACCTTTGTTAATAAACTGTCAATAGACTGGACTCAATTTGGTCCGAAGTTTAAGAATAGATATCAGGTTAAAATAAAACAAGCAGCTCCTAAAAGGAGCAATTTTCCAACCCGGAGATTCACATAACAATGATGTAACAAACGGGTTGTAAGCGGAGTCTATAGAGCTAGGAGTTGTATTATCTTGTATGATACTTAAGTCTAAAAAACTTTGGGCCTATTCCTTTACCGGATTAAACGGACTGGACTTATTTTAGTCCGAGATTTAGGAATTGCAAATCGGGTTAAGCGGACTAAACGAGTTAAAATAAGTCAGCGGCTTAATTTTATTCTGACCCCTTTCCAAAACTACCACTGGACTAAACGGATTTAACATGCACACTTTACCTTAGCGTGTATAGTGAAGTCCGTTTAATCCGATTAAAAAGCAGCGCGCTAAAAGTTAAGTCCGTTTAATCCGGACGTTTTGGAATAGCATTTTTAAGCTGAATTTTTAAACCGTTTAGTCCGATTAAAATTAACCTTTAATCCGGTAAAGGAATAGACCCTAAAGCCCGGTTCATACTCGTCCTTAAGGACTGTCCCTGTCCTTAAGGTTTGTCCCTGTCCTTATAAAAGATTAATTCATACTTCCGAAGTGTCCTTTTCCTTTTCCCTGTCCCTAAGATGCGATTGATTCATACTTGTCCCTAAGCAGCTTAGGGAATGTCCTTAAGCAGCCATAAGGACTGTCCCTGTGTCCCTAAGCAATGTTGAACAATGTTCAACTTTTTCCCTGTCCCTAAGCAACTCGGCCAATCAAAATACGGCAGTGACTACATGTGACACGAAGAACAGCCAATCACGGACGAACTCGACTACTAGTGAAAGAATGTCGTGGGCTTGTGTTGCGGTAATTATTCCATCGTTATTTTTGGGTTATTTAACACATTTTTGCGTGAAAAATACTTGGTTTTCAATTTTTATACCAACCTGAAATATACTAAAAGTTTATAAAGATGTTTTAGAGTTCAAATTTACATGACCTGGTAGTCAAGTGGTTAAGATTATTGCTCCTCAAACTATGTATCAGAGTTCGAATCCCATGTTCGAAATTTTGTCTTTTCTTTTTTTTCAGCCTACAAATAGGTTTGATAACTTTTTCAAGGTACTTTAAACAAAACGCATTTTATCCAATGACGTTTGAGCATTAGTTCATGTGAGAAAGACTATTCCCTTGTCCTCAAGGAGTATGAATCAATCACCTCTAAGGACAGGGACAAGGACATTCCCTATAGACCTTAGGGACATTTCTTAAGGACAGGGACAAAGCATGAGGACACAGGGACAAGGACACCTAGAGACAGGGACAAGGACAACGCTTAAGGACAGGGACAACGCTTAGGGACGAGTATGAACCAGGCTTTAGTAAAACATAGCAATTACGCTGATCTGTATTTCTGTGACTAAGTGCATAGCAGATAACAGAGGGACTGCATAGTGCATAGCAGATTATAACAGTACAATGGCTTAGCTTAAACGTTCCAACACAACTTTTACAAAAAGTATTGACACCAGATTGCCAAAAATTATGCTATTCACCGAGATTAGAAGTATAACATGTTTGCAGTAAAGTTAGGTTGAGTGGCGTCACATACATGGTAGATCGGCTATTGCAAAAAATTTACATATACACTTTTACTGAGTCCTTATTCCTTTTTCGTCGTCGCAATTCGTGGTGTCTTTCGTTGTGATCCGTAACTTATTAAAAAGTGAATTCAAATCTTTACATCATTCACTTTCGTTGGGTTTCGTAACACAGTGAGTTTAATCAAATGTTCTGCAACGTGAATGACGGTTTTACGATCTCTCTTCGAAGCTCGTAACTCTAGGACTGATAAAAAACCACGTGTTGGAGTCCGTCTGGTTAAATACCGTAAGTGCGTGCGCGGTGCGTGTAATTTCGCGCATTTTTGTGTTTATAAATGAACAGTTACAAACAGTCATAATAATATTACTTATTAAAAAAGCCTCAGCAGTTACGCTAAAAAAATTGAAAAATAATTGAAATTGAAAATATTTGCAAAATTGAAATTGAATTGAAAATATTTCAAGAAAAAAATTGAAATGGTATTGAAATTGAAAATATTTGGGCAAAAAATTGATAATGGTATTGAAATTGAAAATAATTGGGCAAAAAATTGATAATGGTATTGAAATTGAAAATAATTGGGCAAAAAATTGATAATGGTATTGAAATTGAAAATAATTCTATAATTGAAACAACCCTACTCTATACTACTGCCAGATATTGGCAGATATTGGTAGTCTACTGTCTGGCAGTACTTATTTAACACAGTATAGCATTGGACTAGTTTCTCAGTGAACGTACAAGTTCAAAGCAAAAAGATCTCTTTTTGCAACCTATGAGCAAAACTGCTTTCGCGACACTACCCCCTTAAGCAAAAAAGTTCTTATCAGCTAGAAACAAAAGATTACCTAGTCAGAGCGCCCCCTTAAATTTGAATGGTTATCGGTTAACCGGTCAACTAATTATCGGTTAACCGGTCAACCGATTATCGATTAACCGGTTAACCGCCTGCTAACTGGTTAGTGGATAGTGCATTAACCGAAATATCGATAATCAGTTTAATGATTTTATTAAGCGTGCCCATGCTTGGATTTCACTCTCCTTATAGCAAGGCTCCACACTATACACATATGACTGTGTTTTTAAAAACACTCAAATATCCGCTTAAGTTTGGATTTAGGCTTAGACTTAGTCCCAGAATTAATAACAAGATTACCTAGTTTGGGATTAGGCTTAGTTTTGAAAGTTATGTTTAATGTGATGAGCCTTGCTGTAACTAACGCTACGTTTTCATTGGTTTAGGTAAAACCGGAGGGTTAGTGCATTTACTCCGAGGCTCTCACAATTAATATGATTAGCTTGTTCATTATGAACTGACATCCACTTCAGGCTATAGGACAGTCCCTACATACAAGTCTTACGAACTTCCTAAACACGATTCGCCAAATCAATACACCTGCGGATACGGCATCATACGAACACTTTATTTAGAGACCACCTACCTCCACATCGTTGGTCATTGTAATAACCGCAAGCCTTTATTGCTTAGCTAATTAGTTCGATGGGAAAAACTCTCACACACGAGCTGGTTTATCTGACGCTGCAGCTTCGGCACTTAAAACTTTTACTTCGAAAAATTCAATCTTCTACTCAAAATCAATTCTACGCGTCAACACAAAGACACGAAGCTATATAATATGTCAGTCAAAAACTGCTAGAACACACTATGTTGCTTAATAATAACACGTGCAGCGGTCTACACGCGTAACTGCCATATGAACACACACTTGTCGTTGTCACTACTAACAAATTGACCTCCCTAAATCTGTGAACCTGTTATTTCTGTTTCACAAGAATGTGGGCATTTTTTTCTCTTCCAAAAATTTAGAAAGATCGAAAATCCAAATTCATCCTTTGAAAGTATTTTTAAACGGTTTTTGTATCAATTACACAAATTTTACGCAACAGTCAGCATTTTTTAATCTAAGGCGAACTAAAATTTCTCAAAGACGAGCAAAGTCCTAACTTACGAAAACAAGTAAAACATCTAAATCCTAACCAAAAAATGTTGACCACCGAGACAAAACACAACATGTGACTTCATTACGACAAAAACAAATTTTAGCCACCAAAATACTGCGAGTAGCGGCTAAGATCACGCCACCTGTTTCCTTTCAGCTCAGTGTTCAACATTGTTTTACATATTTTAATACATATCTTCAATAAATGGAGATTAAACGTGTCGAAAATCGTGAATGAATATCTTACTAAATACTAAGCGATTCGATACTTATTATTGATTATCATCATCCATTTAATGAATATATTATAGGCAGAAAGTAGTCGATTCATGCTTCGTTTAGCAATGAAAAAATTATACTAAAGACATTATAGTTATTGCTAGTTTCAATTCCCACTCCCACCGATTTAAGATAACTGCATATAAACGTTTACACAAAACCATTGCAAATTTTCGACCATATTAGACAATTAGCATGAATCGGCTAGTTGAGTCAACGAAAAAATAGCACAATGCAAGTTACAGCAATAAGCTCGAAAACTTACACTCAGAAACATTCAAGTTTGCACGAATTTGAGAAAAAAAGTAGCCAAGATATGTATATATTCAGATTTTCAGTCAAATACGATAAATCTAAATCATCATTTCTATTCTAAAATTTTTCCTTGGTATTTATAACAATATTTAATGAACTGTATATAACACCTGGCATACAAATTATGAATATTTAACGTTGAACAAACGTGAAAGCCACGAAAATGGGGTGACAAAACTTATTTTTCTATTGATTAAATCCTGTTCCAGAAAAGCAATTCTTAATTATCACACTAATTGATATGTGTTCAGCTTCAGGATTTTATGCTGCTAACCTTTAATACAAACAATATATCATAATAGCTAACAATGTAACAAAAATGTAACTAAAAATCTAAAGCTATTATACGAAGACTAAATAAGGATTCTACCGGTATGATAAGTGTAGGAAATAACAAACATCATGGTTACTGACGTACAGACAATTTTAAGTTCAACAAATAAACTGAAAATATAAAACCTATTCGAAATCAAACTGAAATGTTAGAACCAACTATTTATAAAATTTTCACTTTTCTTATAAGCTAAATCAGTTTTTTCCCAATCGCAAATTCCTTGAAAGCCCATATACTGTCAGAGATAAACATTCTTCAAAAAATACATACACAACTAAAAAGCTACAAACAATAATCTTAAATAAAACTAATTGTAACAGAAACTAATTGTAACAGACCACAAGAAGCGACTGAGCATTAAAAAATAAAAAAATCTATAGCAAACTATGATATAAGCTAACAATACACAGATAATGTATCACTAACAAATCGAAGTCACATTGAGGCAGTATAATCATAATAGTCTGGATATTAACACAAAAGCTAAGTTAACGGACATTTATAGTTCTATTGGGGCAAAAATTAGTAATGCTGAGCTATATATTATTTATATATTATATATATATATATATATATATATATATATATATATATATATATATATATATATATATATATATATATATATATATATATATATATATATATATATATATATATATATATATATATATATATATATATATATATACTATTTCTTCATATTACATTTCTGGATGACTAAACATACACTGAAGTTTTATAATAAACTCAACTGAATAAAAAAATGTATATAATTAATTTAATGAATTTACAGTAGCGAGTAAAACATTCTACTTCAGCATGAAAATAAAACAACCTGATATACTCTGCACAGCTGGTCTGACATCAACATAAAGAAAAGTAAATGACTAACGAAATTGTAGCTAATGGTCACACGTGTATTACGACAATCTAAAAATGAAAAAATTACCAACGTGACGCCAAAAACGGAATCAAAAATCTAATGATTACCAAAAACACATCTGATTGATATTATACGAATTTACAAATAAACACACAGCACGAATCTAATCGTCAAAATTTTTAGTCACCACAAACCCAGACTTGAAACTGCACCTGAAATTTTTGCACAAAGGAAAAAAGGTCCATCCAAATGTCAAAACAAAATTTTTTTGTAAAACCTAATCAACTGTTTCGATTTCGAAACTCAGTTGCGATACCATTACCATTACCACAAAGGCCAATTATTGAAACAAGTAGTTCAATTATTTTAACTAGCTTTTGCCACAGCAAGCGGTTCAAATTTCGGCAGAAACAGGCCGAATTTGGTTTCTATACTGGCAAAAGTAGCTCGAGCCAATTTGTAGCCTCCCACGTGATCTGGGTTTTCGGATCGTTCGTCGAGCAAAGTTTTATGAGCCGGAGCCTCGGAGCCAGCGGGACGACTGCCTCCGAAATCCACATAAATCATTCGCTGCAAAAGTTCATAGGTCAGCAGGGTGACGCCAAATTGCGGCGACGAGCGACAGACGCGAGCCGCTGAGCCTTTCCAGAAGGCCCGGAAGCCTTCTTCCCGCAACACTTTGCGATAACAGTCAATCACGCCCGTGTAGGTCGTTTGTCCGGCCCTAGCGGCCACTTGTAGGCGAGTTTTAATCACATCCGCCGGCGTCACGAGGAAAGCAGCGGGCACACCGGCCACCATAGCCGAGGCGAACAGGCTGCCCGGCCCGTTCAGGCCGTTTTCGTCGACGGTGGCCATTTTCATGTGTGCATAGACGGGAAAATATATGGCCGAAAAGGGAATATCACGTAGAAAGCAGGCCTTAGCTCCTTTATAAAGGCCGAAAATGCCCAAATCCTTCATTACCGTGCCCACGCCCACACGATGCGTCGACTGAATTTCGCCCGCCACCTGTAGTCGGATTTTCACAATTTCCAGCGGATTCGTGAACATGACCTGCGACGCGCCGCCACAGCCCCCGGCCACCACTTCGGCCCAGAGCGGCAGTTTGCCGTGAAATGTGAGTTTATCACGAACCAAATCGTTCATGGTCAGCTTGATGGCTTTCTCCGGGGCCACGCCCACTAGCTGCGGCACCAAGCCTCGATACAGCCCCAGCAGCCCCTCGTGACGGACCACTTTCTTGAAACAATCCCACGAACTTTTGTACATCAGCTCTCCGACGAACGAGCCACTGCGCTGATTCTGCATTCTGGTCTTCACCAAATCAATCGGATAGACGGCTGTGGCGCCGGCAGCCCCGGCAATAGCGCCCAGGGAAAATCGGTAGATATTTTCCAGGATTTGAATCAGAAAGCCTCGCTCGGCCGGACTTTCCACAGCCTTCACATTCGCCAATCGTGTGATGTAGGAAATTCGTTTGAGTCGTTCCGGATCGATTCGCTCTAGATCTTCGAAAACCAGCAAACCCTTGCCCGGATGTCGCAAATCGGCCAGCTGGAATAGAATGCTCACTTCCAGCGGCGTCACCTGTGCATAGGCTTGTGTGCTCTGCAAAAACTCCTCTCGGGTCATTTCAAAGTTTAGATTACCGCGGGCGGCGCTCAGAAAAATCCGTTTGAACAGTTCAATTTTGGCAATCATCTCATTGAATGCCATGTACCAGGGAAAGCTGACCATATGCGTGTTACTGCCGCCGGCCACAGCAATCAGATTGTCACGAACAAACTGAGACAACATGTGCGGCTGCAAATCCACCATCACATTGCGAAAGTCCATGGCGTTAATGAAGCCCGACCGATCCCTGTCGTGACGCTGAAAGGCCTGCACTCCTTGTTCCGTGTGAAAGTCGTGCAGCAGCTGACAAAACTCCATGTAGCTGATGGAGCGCTTTTTGTCACGACCAAAGTAGGTCTTGATAAAGTCCGTTTCAAAGTTGAAGTTGACGTTGACCGTTGAGCTGGCATGTTTGATGACCTGCACAAATTCGTCCAAGGTGATGGATTCGGAGGCGTTCGTGTCGAACATTTCGAAGGCCGTTAGATAGAGCGCATCCGGGCGGCACAAAATGGCTTCGAAGGCAGCGAATTCCTGAAACAAAACAACAAAAATTATACACATAATACATAAGTTTTCACGGAATATATTATTAATAAACCAACATGGACATTTTTGTTTTGTTTTCCTATTATATTGTACGTGTATGTGCAGTACAGATTGCATATTAGTACTACGTACATGTATTGGTAATTTTTTTCTAACACTAAGTTTACCAGTGTCATGTACATGAACATTCAACAGTTTCATTCTTAGTAAATACTGAAACTGAACAATGACTACAAATAAATTTAAATTGCACCAAATTGAACGTTAGAATACATTCATTATATATGTTGCATAGGCAAGCTAATTTCTTTGAGTTTCACACTGCGATTGCTGCAACTTCAGACTGTTTGGTATTTCAGTTTTACAGATATCAGGGGTGCTGCGGACCTTTTTCGAGAAAATAAAATAGTAATTTTCCAAACAAAAAAGGAGAGGGTCCAGCAGCCAGCTTGTCTAGTTTGCTTATTGTACGCACGTATACGTACAACTTAGCAATGTTGTTGTTGACTGTATTTTGTGAAATACGTACAAGTGCAGCAGCAGCAGAGTCCTAGCTCCATTTAACTTTTGCTTGGAAGTGTTGTGCAAAGCTGCCATCTATTCTACGTATATACGTAACCAAACGTATTGTCAGCTATCCACAAATGAACACACTACGTATATATTATGTATGTGTGTAGACATCTAGACCTTGCAATTGACAAACGTACACAAGCGTGTCTACTATATAAGGCCGCCACAGCTGTGGTTTTTTCTGAGCTATCAACATGCACGTACAAATGAAAGCTTACTTCACGTGATAGCCGGGAAGAAACTATTTTTCGGCTGTCATAACCGCTTACTCCTGGACGTGAGCCTGTATTAGTGTTTGTACCAGACGACTCTGCAAAGTGCAAGTTTCGCTAAAGCCCGGTTTATACTGCTTGTTCTTGTCCATGAGGTCATAGGGACAGAGACAAGGACAAACAAATAACCACAGGAAAAACAAAATTTTTGTTCTAATTTTCCTTTGAACTTCTGACCACAATGATTCATGCAAAAAAACTGTTACATATCGTTTAGGGACAAAACGATGGGCTTCAGCCAAACTGTCCACATGCAAACCTGGAGCAAACAACAGGATATCGGACACACATGGCTGCATATTATTTTTGTTTGCAAGCAAAGTGAATTTCAATTTAAGCAGCTGAACTCATTCATAACATTCAGAGAATTCACGTCAACCCGGAAGATGTACGGCCAACGACAACAAACATCATGTAATCAGTATAAAACATTTCTAGTCTTACTCTTAGGGGGGTTTCACCCCCCCCCCCCCAGAAGGCATCCTCACCTCCCCGGACAGGTGCTCCACCGCCCAGATTGTTCGCGGGATGCTCACAAAGGCAAAATTAGTGGCTGATGAAGGTAACATGGTGGCTCAGACGCACCCGCACCCCCCCACATATGAATCACCTGTCGAGTATACTGATCTCAGTGCTCTGTCAAACAAAGAACGATCTATGTAAAGAATTTTTTATGAGTTCACAGCACTTTGTATACGTACGCATTACATGACAAGACCGAGCAGGAGGAATAAATAGCTATTAGAACAGGCTCTTTGTGCACATAAAGCTTTCAATTTCAAATAATATAAACTTAGCAGTTTTTATATAATCTCTTCTTTTGGTAAACTGCTTCTTCATTCAAATAAAAATGCCTATAACTCATAAGCTGTTATGAGATAACCAGAACTGTTTACAATGTAGCAGACAGAAAAATAGAACTGTAACGGGAAGGGGGTTGTTGTGAAACAAACTTCTGATATCGGTCTAGTAAAAAAAAGGTCAAACAAGGTTTGTGTACCAACGCCGTCTGACATCCTCTGCCATAACAGCTGCATCTTAAATAACGGACAGCCGCACCATCCGACATTTAACTATCTACCACGCAACATGGTTGGCTGGTACACAATTTTAGCAACATATTAAAACCATTTCAGAGACAAAATTTTGAGCAGCGAGACTTCTTTCCAATTAAAACTCTAACTGTATACAGATATAGAAGATATGGGTGATATGTACGTGATGGGCGCACGAAGACGACAAGGTAGAAAGCCGAACTCCTACAAATTTACAGTCACCAATGCTACTGCTGGTGTGCACCATGTCGGTGACAATGACACCCACCACAGCGCTGAGGAGCAAGCAAGCGGATTTTTCTCAGCCACCCGAGGAACGGTAAACACTGGTCACCCTTCCTATATGCATCTAGAAATAATTTTTAATGTCAAACGTCAAAATAATTTTTAATATTTACTAATTTTAACTATTCGCTGTCAAATGAGCAATAGCTCATGCATTTTTCGACATTAAACTTTTAGTAGTAGTAGTAGCAATGCTTGAAACTGACTAGATGATTACTTTAGCGCAACCGCAAGCTGACACGCAGACGCCAAATTGTAGTAATCGTTTATGTGTAGATGTGCATTGTGAAAACCGCAAAATGAGTTTTAGTCAAAGTAATTATTTTGTGAGACAGTCCAATCACAGTGACTTTACTTTTACAAAATTTACGTTTGAGATCAATGCTCACGTTATCAAATAATCATTTTTACCGCGAATAACTAAAATAACTAATTTTCAGCATTTCCGTTTCTCAGAGTTCAGTGATCCAATTATTCCCTGACGAGAAGCGCTGAAATTAGTTTGAAATTAGCTAGATATACATTTATATAAATCTGGTCATAAAACTTTGAAATCAGTTTGGAGTTCTGGTCATAAAACTTATAACTACACGATACACACCAAACCCCAGTAGAGACATACATACATCGAAAGAAATCATTCCGTCTTTGGTGGTGTCGGCAGCGCTGGCAATCATACGTATGGTCTCTCGATTGCTGTTGGGCTCAGTGTACATGCCCAGGTAGCGTTGCACAAAGTCAGACGGCGTCATGTAGGCCTCCCCATCTACCTCCTGGCTGGCATAGCGAGTGAACACTTCGCGCAGTCGGTCCGGATTGGCCCGCGTCACGGCCGACGGGGACGAGGAACGATAGTCGACTGTGGTGGCGCACTTGGCCTCTCGGGCACAAAGGCGTCGGAGCAGCGGCACCAGATCCGTGGATTGAGACGACGGCTGCAAACAAAACGACAAAGGTGACTTTGGCTGGAATATATAATATATATGGTGGGTGAGGGAGCTGCACTTTATGTATCTTTACGTATGCAGCCAATATGAATGTAAATGACTAATAACTTACTGCTGTTTACTTGCTAACTGCAAGTTGATTAAGGGGGTAATTGCGTTTTTAGGTGTTTGTCTGGAAGGCCATAGCTCAGCGTTTTCAGCTTCAAAAAGCACGTGGTCTTTTGCACAAAGTAGAATTATTTCGTGCCTGAAAATATGCTAGGTAGGTATTATAGCAGGCGGGGTAAAAAAACCGACCCCATTTTTTGAGGGAAAAAACCCACCCCGGTTCCGGAACTTGGGTATGTCGTACACGTCTAAAAATTTGCTAACGTATAGTACAGTCCCTGTAGGCAAATGCATATATTAAGCAGTCTCCAGTCCCTGTAGGCAAAATGCATTAAGCGGTGTCCAAACGGGGTCTCGTTGGCACTTTTTATGAGTCAAAAATTTTGACCCCCAATTTTGGGCATGGCTCCAAGGGACGTGAATTTTGGAGTCTCATTCTCAGCACTAAGAGATACGAGCTCAAAAGTAAAAACACAGGGGATGCAAACGCAACGTTTTTGACGCAGGGGGGGTCCTACCAAGGGGGGAGGGGTACCCAGGATGTCAGACGGCGTTGGTACACAAACCTTGTTTGACCTTTTTTTTACTAGACCGATATCAGAAGTTTGTTTCACAACAACCCCCTTCCCGTTACAGTTCTATTTTTCTGTCTGCTACATTGTAAACAGTTCTGGTTATCTCATAACAGCTTATGAGTTATAGGCATTTTTATTTGAATGAAGAAGCAGTTTACCAAAAGAAGAGATTATATAAAAACTGCTAAGTTTATATTATTTGAAATTGAAATTGAAAGCTTTATATGCACAAAAAAAAGAGCCTGTTCTAATAGCTATTTATTCCTCCTGCTCGGTCTTGTCATGTAATGCGTACGTATACAATGTGCTGTGAACTCATAAAAAATTCTTTACATAGATCGTTCTTTGTTTGACAGAGCACTGAGATGAGTATACTCGACAGGTGATTCATATGTGGGGGGGTGCGGGTGCGTCTGAGCCACCATTTTACCTTCATCAGCCACTAATTTTGCCTTTGTGAGCATCCCTCGAACAATCTGGGCGGTGGAGCACCTGGCCGGGGAGGTGAGGATGCCTTCTGGGGGGGGGGGGGGGTGATACCCCCCCTAAGAGTAAGACTAGAAATGTTTTATACTGATTACATGATGTTTGTTGTCGTTGGCCGTACATCTTCCGGGTTGACGGGAATTCTCTGAATGTTATGAATGAGTTCAGCTGCTTAAACTAAAATTCACTTTGCTTGCAAACAGTAACAAAAATAATATGCAGCCATGTGTGTCCGATATCCTGTTCTTTGCTCCAGGTTTGCATGTGGACAGTTTCGCTGAAGCCCATCGTTTTGTCCCTAAACGATATGTAGCAGTTTTTTTGCATGATGACCTCAAGGACAAGAACAAAAAGTATAAACCGGGCTTTAGTGAAACTCACACTTCGCAGCGTCGTCTGGTACAAACACTAAGACAGGCTCACGTCCAGGAGTAAGCGGTTATGACAGCCGAAAAATAGTTTCTTCCCGGCTATCACGTGAAGTAAGCTTTCATTTGTACGTGCATGTTGATAGCTCAGAAAAAACCACAGCTGTGGCGGCCTTATGTAGTAGACACGCTTGTGTACGTTTGTCAATTGCAAGGTCTAGATGTCTACACACATACATAATATATACGTAGTGTGTTCATTTGTGGATAGCTGACAATACGTTTGGTTACGTATATACGTAGAATAGATGGCAGCTTTGCACAACACTTCCAAGCAAAAGTTAAATGGAGCTAGGACTCTGCTGCACTTGTACGTATTTCACGAAATACAGTCAACAACAACATTGCTAAGTTGTACGTATACGTGCGTACAATAAGCAAACTAGACAAGCTGGCTGCTGGACCCTCTCCTTTTTTACGCGGCGGCCCGCGTATATACTATATTACAAGAGCTCGATTTGCATGTATCTCCTTCTCCCTGTGTTACTTGCGTTGTGAAAATTGGCAGGTCCTAAAAATACATTGCTTGTGTGTGCGTGTGTGTTCACTGTGTGTGTTAATCTTGCATCTCAGCGTATAGTGTTGTAATACGTGTATTGCTCATCATGATCGCATGTCAGTCAAGTGCTGTGCTGACTGCTAAAAAATTTTGCACACAGTGTGCAGTAATGACAAAACCTGTCGCACCAATGCTGCCTAGATTGTTTATCAGAGTGTTGGTTACCAGAGCAGTTAAGGGTCCACCGGGGCACAGCCTCAGAGGCCGTGGTTTGGCACGCTATGCTATTATGCATGTTGCTGTGTTATGACAACAATGGCAACGGCTAAGTGAATTCACCAGCCGACAATTGACATGACTGGCAATGTACAAAACACGCAGTTTTTTGTACGTGGTTTTAACTTTTGTTTTTGGCGTGTTTATGATACGATTGTTTTGAAACAGTTTTTATAAGAAGGTTTGTAATAAGTTTTCATTTTAATTTTCGTCTCGAAAAACTGTCAAAGTTCTGAAAGCAAGATGCAGCTTAACATGTTAAAAATTTTGGTCTAAAAACTTTTGGTGCCGCGTTTTATATTCGAAGAAAATCCTCGGCATTTACCAAAGCATGTCGTAACCAACTCTATCGAAAATTAGTTAAACTTTACTCGCAAGACGTGCTT
Source organism: Trissonchulus sp. WLG1_4 (assembly GCA_030248245.1). Lineage (NCBI taxonomy): Eukaryota > Metazoa > Nematoda > Enoplea > Enoplida > Ironidae > Trissonchulus > Trissonchulus sp. WLG1_4. Next base: position 27,288 of record JASANF010005178.1, read on the forward strand.
GTTTGTTTGGAAAATTACTATTTTATTTTGTCGAAAAAGGTCCGCAGCACCCCTGATATCTGTAAAACTGAAATACCAAACAGTCTGAAGTTGCAGCAATCGCAGTGTGAAACTCAAAGGGTGGATTTCACCACGGTGGTTTAAACCATGGTTTTTCTGAAAAACCCTTTCCACCAAAGTGGTTTAGAACGCTTTCGAATACGAAAAAGAACGGATTATTCTACTTTTTGCACTAAATTTTGTTCGAAATTTGTTCTACCGGAGTGCATCGCGTGCTTTTCGTAATGAAACATTCTAAACCCCTTTTCACCAACGTAGTTTTTCTTAAACCAGGTTTAAACCATGGTTTTTCTCCTATTGAAATAAAAACCACGTTCAGACCTGGTTTTTCAATATAAAAATGAAAAATCATACGTAGTTTTTTTTAATTTTGGTATTCTATTGTCGCTTATGTTTCTTTTAGTAACTGAATTGGTATATTATGCAACTTTAACATGAAAACATTTTATTATTTCAAATTTCACACAGGTACAAAACCGTATTTTTTATTTAGTCGTTTGTCCAATAGTTTTTCGTCAAAATTGGCGTTTAGCACCTCAAATTAAAACCTTGTAACAGTTTCGCTAAAAAAAACTAAAAAATATGATTAAATTTGGTATTTGGCCAGGGTTGCCCAGCACACAGACGCGGATCAAACACCGTTAACTGACACCACTTCGCCTATACAATGAGTTGCAATAAAAATACTGAAGCCGAACGGATTAACCCATTAAGGAGGTTGTGTCGCGAAAGCAGTAGATTTTGCGCGACTATAAAACTTTTTCAATGAAAGATAGGTCATTGTTTTTTATATATTCTAAAAATATGTTTCAAGGCATATAATTTCGTTAAGTTTCAGCAAAATTGATACAGCATACAGTTAGTAGTGAAGTCGCAAAGTCGGAAAAATGACATTATGAAAACCTATTCACATTCGATAATTTCGTCACAATTGTAAAACGTTTTGTTTAGATTGTTTTCACAGACTAAAAACACATATGCTCTAGTTTGTGCACACAAAATTTAGTGCAAATTGCTTGAGTGGTTGCGGAGTAATACCTGTTTGAACTGTGAAACTGTGCGTAAACTGCTAAGTACTCACAGCAATAATGATAAATTGTGAAAAATCTAGTGGCTTATTTTGAAGTCTAAAGAAAAATATACCTTTATTTTTCATTTTTCTTATTTGTGACAAAAAATGGTGCATCAAAACATATTACAATATGTACTTCACAAGCTTGCCAATCTGATATCTGGCTTGATTTTTTTAACTTTTATGTCTCTATTGTGTGATGTCTGGCTTACAAATGGTGATTGGTTCAAAATATTGGTAGATATTGGTCGTCTAGTGTCTGGTAGTATTTATTTGACACCATATAGCATTTTACTAGTATGTCAGTGAACGTACAATTTCAACGCAAAAAGCTCTTTTTTTGCAACCTATGAGCAAAACTGCTTTGGCGACACTACCACCTTAAGCATTAGGGTCGATTCATAGTTCTGTACGGACATTGGGACATACGGATGAAGGGCAAACGTCATACGGCTGTATAGACGAAAATATGAATTGAACTACCGTTTTGCGGTTTAGTTTGTCCGTATGTCCCAATGTTAGTTTGTCCATATTTGTAACGTTTTTCAACGCTATGGCACGTCTGCTGAGTGCTGAGCAATAGAGGCCCCTGATGCCAAAACTATACGCAGATTTGCTGTGGGTCTCAGTTACACAAGTTAGAAACTTCCCTTCGCAGCCCTGTTATAAAATTAGTTACTGCTAATTTTGAAAATATTTAACATATTTTTTATACATCTATATGTTGTTTAACAACAGTTGTTAATGCAACACATAATTAGAAGATAAAAATTATCTGTTTGCTTTACACATTACTCATTTTTTCAAGAAAAATCCTCTATTCTTGTTAATTTAGTCATCTAAAACCAAGGTTTCGAAAAACCATGGTTTTAAAATGTTGGTGAAAAGCAGTTTAAACCATGGTTTTTCTAAACCAGGTTTAAACTATGGTTTAAACCAGGTTTAAGGAATTTGATTGGCTAATGTGCTCAGTCAGCCCGTTTTTTTAGAACATTACGTTAGAAATTACTCTATTTTAGAATAATTTCATTACGAAATGTTCTGTCGAATGGGTTTTTCTAAACCAGGTTTAAACCATAGTCGTGGTTTAAACCATGGTTTTTAAAAACCACCGTGGTGAAATCCACCCAAAGAAATTAGCTTGCCTATGCAACATATATAATGAATGTATTCTAACGTTCAATTTGGTGCAATTTAAATTTATTTGTAGTCATTGTTCAGTTTCAGTATTTACTAAGAATGAAACTGTTCAATGTTCATGTATAGCCAGTCGGGAAAAAAAACCCACTTTGGAAACTTTTGGTCATATCCCAAGTAATACACAAAATTAAAAGTTTCTTTTTATTTTCTTATCAAGCCTTACCATAAGCCGTAAAATGCAGCATAAAACGTCATTTACATCATGGCAGAAATTTTGATCTAAAGTCATGGGAAAAAAAACCCAATTCGGGAAAAAAAACCCACGTCGGGAAAAAAACCCCAATTTCATCGATCAATAAAAAACGTCATGAGCATGCCACCGGCGATGTTGAGCATGCATCTGATAGAGTACCACCTCCTCTTTCAAACGCACACCCCAACTTGTTCGTACCTGTACCGGTTGGCGTACAGCAAGCCATGAAAGTTGGCCTTAAAATTCACTAGGGGGCACTTAGTGAAAATTTTTCAAAAATCAAATTTTACTGAAATTGCATGCAGAGTCGCGTAATCGCTATAACAGTGCTATACGGTCGTTTTCTACCGATTTTAACAAGGTTTCATTCAGAAAACAAGCATTTTAATAGATTTTGCATGTAAAATGTACTGAATCAAGGGGTACTGTGGATAGTAGGCACTAAAAATCCATCATTGTGTCATAATATGACGTTAAAAAGCATTGATTCTTGTTTAAAACATCTAATCACGTCCAGTGGCGGATCTAGGAATTTTTCATGGGGGGGGCTCGGACCCCGATAGGCCCCCTGACCAATAGGCCCCATTTTTTCGACATGAGCTAAAATGCACTTAATTGCTATTTTAACGCAAAAAACCACACATATTAGCACTTTTCGGTCAAAAACAGCTTATTTTTGACCACAGCAGCATCGAACGTAAAATTGGAGCTCAAAGGACCGAAAATTACAAAACGGTGCGCCGGCAAGGGTCCAGAAGGTAGCCAATCTGCAAATTTCCCGAATTTTTTTGACATTAAATTTTGTCATTTACTAAAAATGTCATTATTGTAACGATAAAACTGCTGAAACGATGGTACAGTGTATATATTACGCAATTACAATTTAACTAAGTATATGAACATGCATGGTATAAAGGGAAGGAACACTTAGGGCCTATTCCTTTACCGGATTAAACGGACTGGACATATTTTAGCCCGAGGTTTTGGAATGACAAATCGGACTAAACGAGTTAAAATTAGTCAGCTGCTTAATTTTAGTCGGACCCCATTCCAAAACTACCACTGGACTAAACGGACTTAACATGCACGCTTAACATTAGCGTGCATAGTTAAGGTGGTAGTAACGTTTTCGACAGTTTTGCAGGGGTAACATTTGACAACTTACGATTAATTTTCAATCAATAATTTATAGTAGGCATATTAATTTAGGAAACTATAAATTATAATGAGATGAATGCCTGCTAAAATAGCTTGAAACAATCATTTTTAATTTTCACAGAAAATATTTTTCAGCCAGTTACGACAATTTTTCGTAAATTTTATGTTTAGCTAAGCCAAAGTAGTAGCTAGTCAAAAAAGCCGTTTATTGAAAAAAGTAAAAAATGACACACGGGCATGTCAAAAACCTTCAATTTAGATGCCAAAACTTATCGTTCCGCTTTTCACTTTTTGAGATTACGTCACATTTATGTAACATTTCTTTTTGAACTAAAGTGCATTACACAAAAGTCCGCAAAACTTGACAACTACTACACGGATTCTGTTCAAAATTTTGGATAAATTGGCACACATATGTGTCTACTTTATGCTAAAATTTCAAAAATTTTCATGGCTTAAATTTTGCGTTACATCAATTTCATTCACAGAAATCTGTAAAAATGTACTTCCGTGGACTAAATCTCAAGTCTCAATGTTGCAATCTTTTCATGCGTTATTTTACATGTTTTTTAGACAATTTCTGGTGTGTCAATTTTTTTATTTGTATTAATTTAGCCCATGTCGTGAAAAAATTAGATTCAAAAATTTGTATATATATTTTTCAAAATTTGAAAAAATTCAAAATTGAAGGTCCGTAACTTCTTTTCTACATCATATAAATGCACCAAACTTAGCATTAAAATTCACCCTGTTATTGACTATGTTGGTGTAAAGAATGAAATTATTTGGAATTACACTGTCAATTTTACAAGCAAAACATGAAAAATGCAAAAAATCACGAAATTTGACTACTTTAACAGTGTCTGCAGACTAGCTTGTTACAGATTTAAGCTAGATAATGAGCATAAGTGTAGTTCCAGTCAAGTACTTTAAAGTGAAAAAGACAGCTATTAAATTCAATTAGTCAATCAAAAGTTATAGCATGTTATAAAAACTGTCGAAAACGTAACTACCACCTTAAGTCCGTTTAGTCCAATTATAATTAACCCTTTAATCCGGTACAGGAATAGGCCCCAAGCCCAAAACTTGCAGGGGTCTGGGGGCGGCAGCCCCCAGAAAAAAATGGGAAAATTTTTTATTTTCACCTCAAGTTTGGTCAACTGGAGACGTATTGAAAATTTTTTCCTGACCAGACCATAAAATCAAACGGGAGATCCTTGTGTAAAATTTCAGTCCGAAAAAATTTCGGGGGGGGGGGGAGGGGGGAATTCCACCGCCCCGGCTACGCCCCTGCTTAGCAGTGTATTAAGCAATCAAAGAGCGCAGAATGCACAAAAGCAAGGAAGAATAAGCCACAGGGGTGTGGGGGCGGCAGCCCCCAGAAACAAATTTGGGGAAAAATTTTTAAGCCGATTTCAGTTAATTGCAAACGTATCGGAAATTTTTTCCAGCCAGGCCACAAAAACAATGGGGGATCCTTGTGTAGAGTAAAGGACAGGCTACAAGGGCCTAAATAGGCCCCAAAGCAACATGGAGAGGGGGGCCTATCTAGTCTACGACAGGCTACAAGGGCCTAAATAGGCCCCAAAGCAACATGGAGAGGGGGCCTATCTAGTCTACGACAGGCTAAATAGGCCCCAAAGCAACATGGAGAGGGGGCCTATCTAGTCCACGACAGGTACAAGGGCCTAAATAGGCCCCAAAACAACATGGAGAGGGGGCCTATCTAGTCTACGACAGGCTACAAGGGCCTAAATAGGCCCCAAAGCAACATGGAGAGGGGGCCTATCTAGTCTACGACAGGCTAAATAGGCCCCAAAGCAACATGGAGAGGGGGCCTATCTAGTCCACGACAGGTACAAGGGCCTAAATAGGCCCCAAAACAACATGGAGAGGGGGCCTATCTAGTCTACGACAGGCTACAAGGGCCTAAATAGGCCCCAAAGCAACATGAAGAGGGGGCCTATCCAGTGTCTACGACAGGCTACAAGGGCCTAAATATGTAGGCCCCAAAGCAACATGAAGAGGGGGCCTATCCAGTGTCTACGACAGGCTACAAGGGCCTAAATAGGCCCCAAAACAACATGGAGAGGGGCCTAGATAGTACATATTTAGTCTGGAGTAGACTACAAGGGCCTAAATAAGCCCTAAAACAATACGGAGAGGGGCCTATCTGGTCCACAGCAGGCTACACGGGCCTAAATAGGCCCCAAAGCAACATGGAGAGGGGGCCTATCTAGTCTACGACAGGCTAAATAGGCCCCAAAGCAACATGGAGAGGGGGCCTATCTAGTCCACGACAGGTACAAGGGCCTAAATAGGCCCCAAAACAACATGGAGAGGGGGCCTATCTAGTCTACGACAGGCTACAAGGGCCTAAATAGGCCCCAAAGCAACATGGAGAGGGGGCCTATCTAGTCTACGACAGGCTAAATAGGCCCCAAAGCAACATGGAGAGGGGGCCTATCTAGTCCACGACAGGTACAAGGGCCTAAATAGGCCCCAAAACAACATGGAGAGGGGGCCTATCTAGTCTACGACAGGCTACAAGGGCCTAAATAGGCCCCAAAGCAACATGAAGAGGGGGCCTATCCAGTGTCTACGACAGGCTACAAGGGCCTAAATATGTAGGCCCCAAAGCAACATGAAGAGGGGGCCTATCCAGTGTCTACGACAGGCTACAAGGGCCTAAATAGGCCCCAAAACAACATGGAGAGGGGCCTAGATAGTACATATTTAGTCTGGAGTAGACTACAAGGGCCTAAATAAGCCCTAAAACAATACGGAGAGGGGCCTATCTGGTCCACAGCAGGCTACACGGGCCTAAATAGGCCCCAAAGCAACATGGAAAGCGACCTACACGTATGCCCAAGTCGGGGGCCTATCGGCCCTTGGGGCCGATAGGCCCCCGACTCGATCGGCCCCTCGACCCATGGGTGGGGCTCCACCCCCCCCCCCGCCCCTCCCCGCCCCCCCCCCTAGATCCGCCTATGATCACGTCATTTTGGGCTGTTTGCAGAATTCCGGGTTTATTAGTAATTTCTCATCATATGGGCACCCAACAAGACCGGTTTTGTGTTTCTATCACGTTTATTCATCGAATTACACAACTTGAAAAATTTGGTTTTTTTCCCCGACGTGGGTTTTTTTTCCCATGAAGTTGAGCCACTGTGGCTCAGCTGTGGTTCAGTGTGGCACTTAACATTTTTGCTTAATTTGTAGCCCTATAGGTGGCCTCCGTGGGATTTGAACAGATTTGGATAACTTTGTTTAGATGAGGAGTACCGATGGTTCAAAGTTGGCCAAATTTTTCAAGCTTCGTAGGTGAAAACAGTCAAAATTTCGATTCCTCATAAAAATTGTAAACATGATCAGAATCAGTTCTAAACTCGTGTATGGAGTTGTTTAGAGGGTGTTTTATTGCACACAAAAATTGGTACCAATTGAACCACCCTAAGCTCAGAAACTGGGGTGGGTTTTTTTTCCCGACAAACGGGGTGGTTTTTTTTTCCCGATTGGCTATACATGACACTGGTAAACTTAGTGTTAGAAAAAAATTACCAATACATATTATGTACGTAGTACTAATATGCAATCTGTACTGCACATACACCTACAATATAATAGGAAAACAAAACAAAAATGTCCATGATGGTTTATTAACAATATATTCCGTGAAAACTTATGTATTATGTGTATAATTTTTGTTGTTTTGTTTCAGGAATTCGCTGCCTTCGAAGCCATTTTGTGCCGGCCGGATGCGCTCTATCTAACGGCCTTCGAAATGTTCGACACGAACGCCTCCGAATCCATCACCCTGGACGAATTTGTGCAAGTCATCAAACATGCCAGCTCAACGGTCAACGTCAACTTCAACTTTGAAACGGACTTTATCAAGACCTACTTTGGTCGTGACAAAAAACGCTCCATCAGCTACATGGAGTTTTGTCAGCTGTTGCACGACTTTCACACGGAACAAGGAGTGCAGGCCTTTCAGCGTCACGACAGGGATCGGTCGGGCTTCATTAACGCCATGGACTTTCGCAATGTGATGGTGGATTTGCAGCCGCACATGTTGTCTCAGTTTGTTCGCGACAATCTGATTGCCGTGGCCGGCGGCAGTAACACGCATATGGTCAGCTTTCCCTGGTACATGGCATTCAATGAGATGATTGCCAAAATTGAACTGTTCAAACGGATTTTTCTGAGCGCCGCCCGCGGTAATCTAAACTTTGAAATGACCCGAGAGGAGTTTTTGCAGAGCACACAAGCCTATGCACAGGTGACGCCGCTGGAAGTGAGCATTCTATTCCAGCTGGCCGATTTGCGACATCCGGGCAAGGGTTTGCTGGTTTTCGAAGATCTAGAGCGAATCGATCCGGAACGACTCAAACGAATTTCCTACATCACACGATTGGCGAATGTGAAGGCTGTGGAAAGTCCGGCCGAGCGAGGCTTTCTGATTCAAATCCTGGAAAATATCTACCGATTTTCCCTGGGCGCTATTGCCGGGGCTGCCGGCGCCACAGCCGTCTATCCGATTGATTTGGTGAAGACCAGAATGCAGAATCAGCGCAGTGGCTCGTTCGTCGGAGAGCTGATGTACAAAAGTTCGTGGGATTGTTTCAAGAAAGTGGTCCGTCACGAGGGGCTGCTGGGGCTGTATCGAGGCTTGGTGCCGCAGCTAGTGGGCGTGGCCCCGGAGAAAGCCATCAAGCTGACCATGAACGATCTGGTTCGTGATAAACTCACATTTCACGGCAAACTGCCGCTCTGGGCCGAAGTGGTGGCCGGGGGCTGTGGCGGCGCGTCGCAGGTCATGTTCACGAATCCGCTGGAAATTGTGAAAATCCGACTACAGGTGGCGGGCGAAATTCAGTCGACGCATCGTGTGGGCGTGGGCACGGTAATGAAGGATTTGGGCATTTTCGGCCTTTATAAAGGAGCTAAGGCCTGCTTTCTACGTGATATTCCCTTTTCGGCCATATATTTTCCCGTCTATGCACACATGAAAATGGCCACCGTCGACGAAAACGGCCTGAACGGGCCGGGCAGCCTGTTTGCCTCGGCTATGGTGGCCGGTGTGCCCGCTGCTTTCCTCGTGACGCCGGCGGATGTGATTAAAACTCGCCTACAAGTGGCCGCTAGGGCCGGACAAACGACCTACACGGGCGTGATTGACTGTTATCGCAAAGTGTTGCGGGAAGAAGGCTTCCGGGCCTTCTGGAAAGGCTCAGCGGCTCGCGTCTGTCGCTCATCGCCGCAATTTGGCGTCACCCTGCTGACCTATGAACTTTTGCAGCGAATGATTTATGTGGATTTCGGAGGCAGTCGTCCCGCTGGCTCCGAGGCTCCGGCTCATAAAACTTTGCTCGACGAACGATCCGAAAACCCAGATCACGTGGGAGGCTACAAATTGGCTCGAGCTACTTTTGCCAGTATAGAAACCAAATTCGGCCTGTTTCTGCCGAAATTTGAACCGCTTGCTGTGGCAAAAGCTAGTTAAAATAATTGAACTACTTGTTTCAATAATTGGCCTTTGTGGTAATGGTAATGGTATCGCAACTGAGTTTCGAAATCGAAACAGTTGATTAGGTTTTACAAAAAAATTTTGTTTTGACATTTGGATGAACCTTTTTTCCTGTGAATTTTTGTGCAAAAATTTCAGGTGCAGTTTCAAGTCTGGGTTTGTGGTGACTAAAAATTTTGACGATTAGGTTCGTGCTGTGTGTTTATTTGTAAATTCGTATAATATCAATCAGATGTGTTTTTGGTAATCATTAGATTTTTGATTCCGTTTTTGGCGTCGCGTTGGTAATTTTTTTCATTTTTAGATTGTCGTAATACACGTGTGACCATTAGCTACAGTTTCGTTAGTCATTTACTTTTCTTTATGTTGATGTCAGACCAGCTGTGCAGAGTATATCAGGTTGTTTTATTTTCATGCTGAAGTAGAATGTTTTACTCGCTACTGTAAATTCATTAAGTTAATTATATACATTTTTTTATTCACTTGAGTTTATTATAAAACTTCAGTGTATGTTTAGTCATCCAGAAATATAATATGAAGAAATAGTATATACACACACACACATATATATATATATATATATATATATATATATATATATATATATATATATATATATATATATATATATATATATATATATATATATATATATATATATATATATAATATATAGCACAGCATTACTAATTTTTGCCCCAATAGAACTATAAATGTCCGTTAACTTAGCTTTTGTGTTAATATCCAGACTATTATGATTATACTGCCTCAATGTGACTTCGATTTGTTAGTGATACATTATCTGTGTATTGTTAGCTATCATCATAGTTTGCTATAGATTATTTTTTATTTTTTAATGCTCAGTCGCTTCTTGTGGTCTGTTACAATTAGTTTTATTTAAGATTATTTGTTTGTAGCTTTTTAGTTGTGTATATATTTTTTGAAGAATGTTTATCTCTGACAGTATATGGGCTTCAAGGAATTTGCGATTGGGAAAAAACTGATTTAGCTTATAAGAAAAGTGAAAATTTTATAAATAGTTGGTTCTAACATTTCAGTTTGATTTCGAATAGGTTTTATATTTTCTGTTGAACTTAAAATTGTCTGTACGTCAGTAACCATGATGTTTGTTATTTTCCTACACTTATCATACCGGTAGAATCCTTATTTAGTCTTCGTATAATAGCTTTAGATTTTTAGTTACATTTTTGTTACATTGTTAGCTATTATGATATATTGTTTGTATTAAAGGGTAGCAGCATAAAATCCTGAAGCTGAACACATATCAATTAGTGTGATAATAATTAAGAATTGCTTTTCTGGAACAGGATTTAATTAATAGAAAAATAAGTTTTATCACCCCATTTTCGTGGCTTTCACGTTTGTTCAACGTTGAATATTCATAATTTGTATGCCAGGTGTTATATACAGTTCATTAAATATTGTTATAAATACCAAGGAAAAATTTTAGAATAGAAATGATGATTTAGATTTATCGTATTTGACTGAAAATCTGAATATATACATATCTTGGCTACTTTTTTTCTCAAATTCGTGCAAACTTGAATGTTTCTGAGTGTAAGTTTTCGAGCTTATTGCTGTAACTTGCATTGTGCTATTTTTTCGTTGACTCAACTAGCCGATTCATGCTAATTGTCTAATATGGTCGAAAATTTGCAATGGTTTTGTGTAAACGTTTATATGCAGTTATCTTAAATCGGTGGGAGTGGGAATTGAAACTAGCAATAACTATAATGTCTTTAGTATATTTTTTTCATTGCTAAACGAAGCATGAATCGACTACTTTCTGCCTATAATATATTCATTAAATGGATGATGATAATCAATAATAAGTATCGAATCGCTTAGTATTTAGTAAGATATTCATTCACGATTTTCGACACGTTTAATCTCCATTTATTGAAGATATGTATTAAAATATGTCAAACAATGTTGAACACTGAGCTGAAAGGAAACAGGTGGCGTGATCTTAGCCGCTACTCGCAGTATTTTGGTGGCTAAAATTTGTTTTTGTCGTTAATGAAGTCACATGTTGTGTTTTGTCTCGGTGGTCAACATTTTTTGGTTAGGATTTAGATGTTTTACTTGTTTTCGTAAGTTAGGACTTTGCTCGTCTTTGAGAAATTTTAGTTCGCCTTAGATTAAAAAATGCTGACTGTTGCGTAAAATTTGTGTAATTGATACAAAAACCGTTTAAAAATACTTTCAAAGGATGAATTTGGAATTTTGGGAAGAGAAAAAAATGCCCACATTCTTGTGAAACAGAAATAACAGGTTCACAGATTTAGGGAGGTCAATTTGTTAGTAGTGACAACGACAAGTGTGTGTTCATATGGCAGTTACGCGTGTAGACCGCTGCACGTGTTATTATTAAGCAACATAGTGTGTTCTAGCAGTTTTTGACTGACATATTATATAGCTTCGTGTCTTTGTGTTGACGCGTAGAATTGATTTTGAGTAGAAGATTGAATTTTTCGAAGTAAAAGTTTTAAGTGCCGAAGCTGCAGCGTCAGATAAACCAGCTCGTGTGTGAGAGTTTTTCCCATCGAACTAATTAGCTAAGCAATAAAGGCTTGCGGTTATTACAATGACCAACGATGTGGAGGTAGGTGGTCTCTAAATAAAGTGTTCGTATGATGCCGTATCCGCAGGTGTATTGATTTGGCGAATCGTGTTTAGGAAGTTCGTAAGACTTGTATGTAGGGACTGTCCTATAGCCTGAAGTGGATGTCAGTTCATAATGAACAAGCTAATCATATTAATTGTGAGAGCCTCGGAGTAAATGCACTAACCCTCCGGTTTTACCTAAACCAATGAAAACATAGCGTTAGTTACAGCAAGGCTCATCACATTAAACATAAATTTCAAAACTAAGCCTAATCCCAAACTAGGTAATCTTGTTATTAATTCTGGGACTAAGTCTAAGCCTAAATCCAAACTTAAGCGGATATTTGAGTGTTTTTAAAAACAGTCATATGTGTATAGTGTGGAGCCTTGCTATAAGGAGAGTGAAATCCAAGCATGGGCACGCTTAATAAAATCATTAAACTGATTATCGATATTTCGGTTAATGCACTATCCACTAACCGGTTAGCTGGCGGTTAACCGGTTAATCGATAATCGGTTGACCGGTTAACCGATAATTAGTTGACCGGTTAACCGATAACCATTCAAATTTAAGGGGGCGCTCTGACTAGGTATTCTTTTGTTTCTTGCTGATAAGAACTTTTTTGCTTAAGGGGGTAGTGTCGCGAAAGCAGTTTTGCTCATAGGTTGCAAAAAGAGATCTTTTTGCTTTGAACTTGTACGTTCACTGAGAAACTAGTCCAATGCTATACTGTGTTAAATAAGTACTACCAGACAGTAGACTACCAATATCTGGCAATTAAGCTAGGGCGAAAAAGTCAAACCATTTTCATTTAAGTTAAAATTAAAGTAAAGGCAATTGCTTCAATTTAAGTTAAAGTTACAGTTAAAGTAAGGCTCAGGCATCAGTTTAAATTAAAGTTAAAGTAAGCCAAAAATCAATGACTTCTATATAACTTTTTTTAAAATAACTTTAATTTAAAGTTAAAGTAAGGTTGTTTTAATTTAAATTAAAGTTACAGTGTTAAAGTAAGACCTCTAACTTTTTTGGAGTTAAAGTTAAAGTAAGACCCCTAACTTTTTTAATTTCTGTTAAAGTTACATGGGACTGTTTCAAAAAGTACCAAATAGGGCAAAAAAGTCAACCTATTTCAATTTAATTTAAGTTAAAGTTAAAGTTAAAGTAACGCCAGAGGCTTACTTTTAGTTAAAGTTAAAGTTAAAGTTAGACCTATGACTTTTTTTAAAGTTAAAGTTAAAGTTTGAACTCGGTTTTTGTTTAAGTTAAAGTTAAAGTACAACCTTTAACTTTTTTTAAAGTTAAAGTTAAAGTTTGACCCCTAACTTTTTTAATTAAAGTTAAATGAAAACCAAATACTTTTTTAATTTGTTATAGTTATTTAATTGATATATATGTGTGTGTATGTGTGTGTGTGTGTGTGTGTGTGTGTGTGTGTGTGTGTGTGTGTGTGTGTGTGTGTGTGTGTGTGTGTTTTCAACACTGCAACACGTTTGATAACTTTAGGGACTTGACGTAAATAAATGAGACAAACACCAAAGGACTACCATACGGATAGAGCTAGCTACCAACTAATTCTCACAAGCTATTAAGTTAGCTCGACGATGGTACTTATTCTGTCAGCAACCAGGTAGTATCACAATCATTTAGATTCATCACTACATTTTGCGCAAAATATACTAAGCAATCCTAGAAACCTACTAAACAAAACTCAACTCTTGAAAGCTGTTGCATTATTTTTTTATTTAAATTATGACGGACAGAATCTAAGAGAGTGATTAGCCTGTCCGTGATGAATTCCGCTCTAAGAAAATTTGATTTCATTTACAGTATATAATGTGGATGCAAATTCTACCGTTCGTTGGCGTACGACGAGCTTTATCTTAAGGCCAATTTACACGATCGAACTTGCTCCGAACTTGCTCCGGACCGAACTTGCTCCGAACCTGGTCCGGAGCAAGTTCGGAGCGAACTAATGCATGCACACGATCGAACTTGCACCGAACATTGGCGCTCCAAACTTGCTCCGAACCTACTCCGAACTTAGCTTAGTAGCCAATTAAAATTTAGTCAAAATATAAACAGCCAATCAGATTTCACTTTTCAAAAACGCCACCGTCCCATCAAACTTTTGTATTATTTATAAACGGTTAAGTAACGGTTAATATTTCTTGTTATTGTTGATATAATAAAGTTAAAAGTTCAGTTGAAATAGAATTGTGTAAATTGATTCTTAGAAAAACACTATGAAATTAAATTTTAAGTTAACTCGTGTCATTTGCCGTAACTAGTAACTTACCCGTATATTTTTCCCCAAGTTGCTTCGCCAGAGCATCATAGGCACCTTGGCGCAAGTGCTTCTTGACATAATCGTTGTCGCACGGGTTTCATAGAAAAGCATTTTCTTTAAAAAAATCAATTTCACTTTCAATAGACCAGTCTTTTTTTAGTCTTTTTGTCTGCGTCTGTATCCGTGGTTGCACGCTTAGCCATACGTATAAAATCAGTTTGTTCCAACAGCGCATAAACAAAACACAAACGCTGACTGAGCAGAAACCATAGCAACGGAGACTAGTAGCGTGGGAAAATTTTTCTAAGCAATTTGATTGGCTGCTGAACGCTAGGTCCGATGCAAGTTCGGAGCAAGTTCGGTGGAGCATCGAACCTTCGAGGCAGGTTCGGAGTAAGTTCGGAGGTGGTCCGGAGTAGGTCCGGAGTGCGTTTACACGATCGAACATGCTGCGAACTTGCTCCGGAATAGGTTCGGAGCAAGTTCGGTCCGGAGCAAGTTCGGAGCAAGTTCGATCGTGTAAATTGGCTTTTAGCCAAAGCCTAAATTAAGGCCATGTTTGAATTTGGTCAAAAACTGGACGATTCTGGTGAATTTGGCCATTTTTTCGGAAGGAACAGGGTTAACGTGCGTTTGTTTTGATTCTAAAAAATCGTAAACAATAATCTGACACCATTTAGACACGATTAGAACGGAAAAAACAAGGTTGTCGGAAAAAATGCAAAAACGTCCCTCACTGAGGGTTTAGATTTCGGGGGGTCAAATCTCAGAAATTCCAAAAAATGAAATAAGGGTTCTTGAAGCAAAAATGCTACCCCCCCCAACTGCATTTAAATAAAAGATGGTTATTTGGATGGTTTGAAAAAGAATAGTGAACCTATTTTTTAAGAAAAGCGCGTTGAAATAGAA
Source organism: Trissonchulus sp. WLG1_4 (assembly GCA_030248245.1). NCBI lineage: Eukaryota > Metazoa > Nematoda > Enoplea > Enoplida > Ironidae > Trissonchulus > Trissonchulus sp. WLG1_4. The sequence goes on from JASANF010005178.1 coordinate 42,326, forward strand.
GATTTGCTTTAAAAAACTTTTTGAAATATTTCTCTGATCAGACCACCCAGACTAACTGATCCTGAGTTTACGAACCAGAAATGAAAAGCTTTCCGATACAAGTGCCGACGGCTATCACGTTGGTTTCTTTCCTTCCTGGCACATCATACAAACATATACTCAAAAATTTTACATAGTCTAAGCCGATGCTTCTTAGTTTGAGCAAATTTGAACCCAGGATTAGGCTTTAAAATAGGTTTCGTTTAGGACTTAGTTTAGTTAGCTTAGGTTCAAAAGTTGTCTATTAAACTTTTGTGATGCGCCAGGCTATTTGGCTATTTCCAAAAAAGCCAAGAAAGCTATTTCCGCCTCAGGGGCTAAAGGTTGTGACAAAATTGCGCTCTACTTCCTGCAGGGCTCATCACGTCACGAGTGTGCGCGCGTGCATTTGCAAAAATACTCGAAGTTAGGCTTAGGTTAGGATTAAGGCTCAGCCTTGGGCTCAGGCTTAGTCTCAGCGTTCGTATCAGCCCGTTTGGGGTCAGGCTTAGTTTTATAATTCTGAAATATATATGTTTATGTGATAAGCTTTGTAGGAAGGAAAGCCACGTGAGACAAAAAACATGTATTAAAGCCTGAGCATCGACAAGCCAGATAATTGACAATTTTATAATTTAGACAGTAAGTTGCGCATGCGCACATCGTGATTGACTCTGACCAATCACTTTGGTCATATTCGACAACATTTAACACAACTGCGGGACGAAAACAAAAAAGTTATAAAAAAAGTATAGATTTAAAATTTTGAATAAAAGTTATAATTTAAGTTAAAGTTAAGAAATTGGCGGAATTTAAGTTAAAGTTAAAGTATGGGTGCTTGAATTTAAATTAAGTTAAAGTTAAAGTAAGACCCTTAACTTTTTTGAAGTTAAAGTTAAAGTTAAAGTAAGACCCCTAACTTTTTTAATTTTAGTTAAAGTTAAAGTTTAACTTTTTTGCCCTAGTACCAAAAGCCATATAGAATTTTTTGGTATGTCGATATAAAGATTTTTCCCATTGAAAAATAGGTTAAAATTTCATATTGAACAAAATTTGACGTTATATACATCAAATGAAAGCTAATTTAATTTGGAACAACTTTTCTTCTTGAGTTGAACGAAAATTTACGTAAAAAATTTAGTCCCAAAGTCGGTCATTCAAAGCGCCACCTTAACTACCGTCAACTTAATGGGTATTGGTTATGCGATGGCTAGTGTTCGTGACCGGCCGGCCGGCCAGCCCAACTTCTTCGCCGGCCACACTCTCAAGCGGAATCCCCGTTTTGCATATTTCCCAAAACCCCAACCCTCCCCCCTGTGCCCGTACGAGAGCGCCTGATTCAGTTAATCGTCAATTGTATAAGCCATAGGTCCCCCCTGAAGTGTACCTAGTACGAATATAATACAGAAGGAATTAGTAATAAGTGCGAACTGCGAAGAATACGTAATAATGTCCTTAACCAGTATCCGCCCTTTTCCATTTTGCTCCTTGTTAATAATTGTAGCAGATTGTCATAATAATTGCCCGTATATTCGTAATAATTGTTCGTACATGATTATGTCCGTATTGTCTGAGGGTCGTTATTCGTTAGTAATTAACTAGATTTAAGCAGTGATTTGTAAGCCCCCCTGAGAGTATGGAAGCTAGCCGGATAGTTGTCTGTAAACAATATCTGGGCTAAGCCAAAATATTAGCCCAGATATTGGCGAGCTAGCTGGAAGTCGAAAAGCAGTAATTAGCGAAGTTTGTTGGTTAATAATTAACGGTTTGGTTTTATGGAACGTGAAATATACAGAATTGTTAAGCATACAGTAGAGAGTAATCATGGGAAGTCGTTTGGAATTACGTAGAAGAAGTTATTCGAAGTTGGATTGCGAAGTTTAGTCAAATCAAGCAGAATCGTAGGCATAAATAATGCAGTTTTAGACCCTATTTTTGTAACGTTATTATTCAGTAGTTAGTAATCATAATATGCTCGTATTTGGTATCATTTTGTTGCTTAATTGATAATATGTACGATGGACATTTTTTGGACTCATTCGGTATTCGTAATATGTTTTTTGGCAGCAGCAGAAAGCCCTAAGTTTCACCCTTATTTCGCTGAAGGATTACGGTAGTTTTGAGAATGCGCAGTTTTGACTGGGTCTGCAGCCCAGAAGGAGGTCCAATACTTAAGTGTTGTCACATAATAATTGCATCTTAAGTTTATACGTGATGTTTAGTAGTTAATTAATTTTAGTACATAATTGGTTAAGTTCACGTTATTATAAGTTCGGTTTTTTACTATTTCCCAATTTCGCACCTTTCGCTTCTCTCTTTTTCTCCTTTTCGTTTCGTAATATTTTGATAATAATGTTTTTCTGAGCTGGTATCTATTTTTTCTGGTCGGCCCAAGAAAAGTTAGGAAGATTGATGATACCGACCAGGAATCATGAGCCCTAAAAAGGGCTTATTCTCGCCCTTCCCCAAATATTTGCTAGGAAGATTGATGATACTTGGGCCGACCAGGAATCAAGAGCCCTCAAAAAGGGCTTATTCTCGCCCTTCCCCAAATATTTGCTGAGCTGCGAGGGCCAGAAGCCCTCGACGCCCCAAACTTAAGCTGCTCAAGTTGATTAATAGGTAGGCGGGCCTTAGCGAGCCTTAATCTGATTGGTCTCTTAGTTAGCTAGGTCTTTCCCCATTGGCTAGGATCGGGATCGGTAGACAAAGAAATCAAAGAAAACACCGAAAAACTGGTATTAGCTAAGTCAGTCGGGTAACCAATTTTAGCCGCAGTCAGTCGGCCGTGAAAATTCAGCTCTCTTGTGCTCCCTTGCGATATTGCACCGTTATTGCTCCTGCTCTGTATATACGCTGTATAGGCGTCCAATAAATTTAGTAACCCGAATTTCCGACTCCGAATTTATTCTTGAACTGTGAGCGAGACCAGCCCAAGTGGCCCGTTTGGAACTGTTTATAACTTTGCCGCGCAGTAGCGGTTTTTCTTTTTAGAGGCCAGTGGGCCGCCTATATCACTATTTATGCGTCCCCGCGCTATTCCGCGCCCCCCGGCTCTCGCTGATTCCCCTCGACCGTGCGTATCCACGCCCGGTTTTCTCGCCCGGCCCGAGCCCGCCTTCAGGTCCGTCTTCTCCCTCTCGCGCTGCCCGGCGCCTGTATCCCTGTGGCTCCCCCTGTCTCGCGTCCGCCGCTCCCCGTGCTCCCGGTCCGTGTCGTGCCCGTCCGTGCCCGCTCGCTGTGGTCGCCGCTACCGCAGCCCTTCAGCCGTCTCCTGCCGTCCGTGGTCGCTGCCAGTGCCGCTGCCACCAGGTCGTGTCTCGCCAGTCCGCTGATCCCGTTCCTGCCAGACCGCCTCCAGGTCCCCCAGTGCCCCAGTGCCTTCCGCTGTCCGGCTGTCCGTGCCTTTTCGTCCAGCCCGTCCAGGATCCAACCAATGTTAGTTGTGTTGTAGAAGTTGCTAGGTAGATAGCCGAGGCTGACCCTTAGGTTAGAATATGTAGTTAAGTAGACCATTGAGTTGACCAATAGACCAGTCGTTGCAGGTTTATGTAGTTCTAGCCTAGAAGGGTCAGGCTAGAAGAGTGCCGATTCCAGTTTAGGGATTTCAGGAAGTGTGCCTTGTAATTGTGTCGTGTTGTGTCCTTAGCGGTTGAACCCAAATCGAAGACTATTACGCGCGTTATTTAGGAGTGTAGATCTAGCTACGATTGACTGTTAGGGTATTTCTGCTATTTCTTTCAGGATTACGTAAAGTCACACGAATTATACACAGTTTTTAGTACTAAGTTTTGAGTCTTAGTCAAAAAATCAAAGGAAAGTTTTGATCGTTGAAATAGCATTTGGGGAGTTGATCCGTAGTTGTCCCCCGACACCAGAAAAAGCAGGCGTCAGGGTTGAGCTAGGCCTGTGAAATAAGGTATAAGTTCCTAGTTATCCCCGGCTTTTGGTGTCCCCCCGAATCACGACGGGCAGTGCAAGAAAAGTCAGTTAACCGTTCACCAAATCAGGTTTTAGTAGCACCCACCGTGTACCTACTATTTTTTGTTTCACTAAAAATACCAGTTCATCGCGTTGGCAATACTGGCGCCGCTAACTAGGTAACATATTTGTCACTCGGTTTTTGTTCCTTCTAGAGAAGGAACTATTGTTTTGAAACTAACTGTTCGCAGCGTTAAACGCTGCTGAGCAGGCTGCATAGCCTGTATGTTTTGTGTGTGTTTTCAGCCTGGGAGTTGGCTGCTGATTTTTGTCTGCGTATATCCATGAAAATCAATAATCGATGCAGAGTGTTTTGGTGTAACTTTTTCAGCCTCGGCACCGTAATGTTTCACCAGGACTATATAAGAGACCCTGGATAACACTGTTTATCGCTTCTTGGAGCTGATGTGCTCAGCTCAGATCAAAGCGTAATTGGGGCCGAATGGCTCGCTGCAGCGGGATCCTTAACATCCTGCAGCACTTTTTTGTAAATGTATATACGTAGTTAGGATAGTTTAAGAAAGTAGGTGGTACATAGTTTAGGATACGCAGTGCAATTTAGAATAAGCTAGGTAATAGGGTAAGTACCTAAGTTACGCAGTGTAGCCGTAGCGTACAGTAGATACAATTCAATTAAACTTGAAAGGTAGACACCGGGGAAGGAACATTGCCCCTTTTGGGGCCTACTTGTTATGGTAAATCTGAAACTGTACCCTTATCTTTTGCCTAAATGCTGATTCAAAATATACCATGTCGAAAAAACATTTATTACATAAAGATCAGTGAAGCATGACTTAAGCATTACACAAAAAATAACATTCACTGAGGTGGGTTTATGTTGTAATTTGTTATTAAACTTCTTCCAATGGTGAATGACTTGGATACTAATAGTGTGTTTCCAATTTTTTCATGCTAACAAGAAAAATAAAAAGTGCAAAAAATTCAAAAATATACCTTTAAATAAGTCTGAGTATGTAATGCACAAAATTAGCTCAATTGTTCATGAAAAGATAAACAAAAAGCGTACAAATTAAAAAATAAAAAATACAAAAACGCAAAAATTACACATTTATACATAATATCGCGTGTAATAAATTAGGTCGAGTATCACCCGTTGAATGTTTTTGGCTAACGCTGCTGACGAACTTTCCAGCGGAGTGTGAAATATGCAAGCAGTCGAAAACTGAAGAAAAACGCCCATAAAGCCAAAAGATCGATCCACCAGACAGCATCGTCAACGTCCAGAAGCTCGAGAATCTTCTCTGGATTTCTGTAAATTGTAAACTCGCAACTGTAGAATGCTTTTTAAGTCAACAAATTCAAATTTATTTATATTAAGTGACAGTGTTGCCAGTTTAGTGCATTATTTCGCTCATCGAAGTTGACCTATAAGCTCATTTAAATTTTATAAGTTGACCAGAACTTCGTAATTTGTAACGGCTGAACAGATATACCTACGGCTGTAAGTATAAATCGACCCTCATTGTCACAAGACCAAAACAACAAATGAAAATTGAAGAATTGATAATGTTTTTTAATCAAAATTTTGATCTGTAAGCTTGTCAATATATTCCTAAAAGTAGTGACAAATTTTGTGATGGTTTTACAACGTACATAGAAATAATTTAATACCTAATCACTTATTAACTTTTTAGGTAGAACTTTATGATCACCACCTAGGTGTCTGGCATCAGCGATTACGCATGAAATTTACTGAAGTGTTTTACATGATGAGTCCTCAAGTGTCTGGTTTCACTTGTTGTCGTTTTGAACAATAAGTGAGATTACTTAGACGGTCACAATCCCTTGGGTTATGACGAGGACACTTGAGGGAGTGTTGTGACAAGTGTGAGGGACACTGGAGACCTCACACTTCTTCTATAACAGTGAAACACTGTTAGCTATGTAGTATGTACACTTGACAATGAAAGGACTCACCCGTAAGCTAAGCACACAGTGGCATTAGCATCTGCGCAATCCAGGTTTTGTCTGTCAAAGCCGTAAATAGCCTGGAGTGTTCCCTCAAAAGCATATCGGACATATGACAAATATGACAGCCATTGAAAATACCACGGGATGGAACCCAAGCGCAAAAAGAAACCACTAAAGAGAAGTATAGGTATGGCGGTGACCGGACCGAGATATATTGCTTCCTGAAGAAATAATATTAATTTTGATGAATTTTTATTTCAATTTAACAAAATAAGGGGAAATATCAATCCTTGTTTATAACATATTTTTACTATTATTCCTTGGCTTTTTCTGAATATTACGAACATTATTTACATATTTTGAATCATATGTTAGATAAATAAAAATGTTATAAATTTAACTATAATGCACCTATCAACCAACTCATACTGAATGTTGTAATTCGTGAATAATAAGTAGTAATGATTAAAATCAGTTTGCGGATTGGCAGAGAGACACTTAGCAAAACTTAATGCAATCTTGGGTGGATTTCACAAAGGTGGTTTTACTAAACCATGGTTTTACGTACGTTTTTATATGATTTGCACATAATTTCATTACGAAATATCTCTTGATTCGTTACGAATTTCGTGGATTTTCCTAAACCATGGTTTTAGCTCAGCTGAAATTTCAGCAAAACAGAGACCTGCTGCGTAGCAGGTTTCAAATTTTAACTGCGCTAAAACCATGGTTTAGGAAAATCCACGAAATTCGTAACGAATCAGGAGATATTTCGTAATGAAATTATGTGCAAATCATATAAAAACGTACGTAAAACCATGGTTTAGTAAAACCACCTTTGTGAAATCCACCCTTTAAGTTTTCAGCCAACTAGCATTCTATCAATTCTGCTTATTTTACCTCAAGTGAAGTGGCTGCCCCAATAAAAAGCCCCAATGATTGGGCGACGAGAGATATTTGTATGGCAACCGTTAGGTAGAGAATAAAGCGAATGGTTTCGGCTGGCTGTGCTGTCATCCAGTAAATTATGGTGGCGTAAAGCGTTGGAAATAGAACCTGCAACAAAACAATTAGAAACAAAAAGTGACATTTATACATTAACGTCTTTTGAAAGTATCGGGTTGTTTCAATTATAAAATAATTTTTAACTTTTATCTTAATGGTACAATATGTGATTGTCCAAGTTTCAATTTCAGCTGTTAGAAATCTACAGCAGTGAATAACAAAGAGTTCCCTTTCATCGGCGCACTAACGACGAGTTTCATGATCAACATGCGGATACCTAATATCTCATTCTTCTTTGATCATTGAGATGATGGTCTAGATTCTTCATTATTGTGCTTCAATCTAACGTTTCATTGAGAACTTTTAGTAAAAACAGTTAACCCTTTCATTCTTATTTTTTTGTCGTAAAAACGTCCAGGCCATTTTTTGTTCCATTTTTCCTGCTGGGTGTGAAAGAGCTCTTTATGTCTTTATGTGACAAATGTGTCCATAGATATATTTTGTCAAATTATGGACATAACGTACGTGTGGTAACTTTGGTTTGGCCTTAATGCCCATTTTCAGAAGTCATTCTGAGGGACTGAGGGGTAGGTTTTTTAGGTAACTATTTTGTAACACTTTTTGCCAAAATTAGGACACAACAAAAAATCCAGTATCTAGCACAAATGTGATTCGTTTTGTATCTGTGTTTTTCTTCAAAAAATGTGAAAATATAAAGTTTCTGAAGACTTGCAACTTTCTGTGACATATAAGTCACAATAAGACATTAAGAGGGGGGCTACCCGGTCAAAAATCAAATTTTTTCAAATTTTGCTTATTTTTCTGATATAGCCCTTACTCCCCCAAGGCGTACTCCCAACGTCAGATGAGAACAATTAAGCTTCAAGGTGCACCTTTTGGTTCAGTGCGATTTTTTGTCAGTGTATTTACATAGGCCGAAGTACACAAAAAAGCATAAAAATAGCCCTTAGTTGGACAGTTCTAACACAAGCCACATCAAGCCAATCAGGCTGAAACTTGGCATAGTAGCAGCCCACATACATGCGAAATTACGTATGATCCGGATTTTTGATATGTATTTTCAATTCTAAAATCGAGGGCGAAATGTGAAAAATTGGCTGTTTTTTGAGCACGCCAAATTGAGTGATTTTACATTTGGGATCACTGCTCAGGCCATGGGCAAAAATTTAAAAAAATGGATCATAGAGGTTGAGATATGACGTTAGGCTATCGAATCATGTAAAAATCAGCTTCGTCAGTGTTAACAAAAATTTCGAGTAAAAGGGCGCTTTGCAACCACAAAAACCTTTTTTTTGCGCCTATGATTTACACGTAAAATTGAATTTTTGGGAGCCCCTAGTGAAAAATTGGCAATAGCATTGGTTCCAGTTTGTTACATCTACGATGCGCCTTCCCTGGGGCTACATTGTGTGCAAATTTGAAGCGAATCGGAGAACCTAAAATTTTCACTTTTTCAGGTAGCCCCCCCCCCCCTTAAGCCCCCACCAGTATCGTAACTATGAGAAAAGCCGTGTCATTTTTTCAAATTTGATATTTTAACCGGAATCTTGTTGGCTTTGATATCGTAGCCAATTGTTCAGGCATTAGACCCAACAGTCTATTAAAACGTGTGTGTAGTGTAAACAATGACCGGTCGGCCAGCCGTGTCAAGCGATAATGATGACTAGTATTGACCTAGTAGCTCACATCTGGTAGAGAGCTGGTCTGTAGATTCAGAAATGGGTGGTTTACAGCACCCGTAGGTGGGGCCATTTCGACGCCAATCACTTCTTGTATAAAAAAACATAATTTATCTTGATATTAGATTTGTAAGCAGGCTTGGGTTTTCGGCAAAAAAACTGGGTAGGAAATACGCGTTACAAAACTGTGCCGCATCACGGATACGTGGTACTTACAAAGCGATACACCTGCCACTTTTTGCCACAAAATGAGCATTAATACCGCACTAGCAGTGCTGCATCAGCCAGAATTTGCATGTAGTAATTATACCTTTATTTTTTGATATTCGTTCACACGAAAATCAGACAGCACTTGCTCATTCAAAACTCAGACTGTTGGTGTTGCCGTGTTATGCTGAATTTTCGTTTATTTGGTCTTTTTTTGATTTTTTACACTGTTTACCTTTCAACTTTACTGAAAATTTCTTTATATGTCTTATTGTGACATATATATATGCGACAGTCTCAAACATTTAATATGAAATACGCCGGCAGATCGCGAACAATTCCAAGCAACTCAAGTAGGTATATATGAAGTACTTTACAGTAACCAAACAGAATTTTTACATTGGCCGATTTCAGGGCTTAAGAAATGAAAGGGTTAAATCTGAAAAACAAAGTAACAAACTTCATTTTTGAAAGGGAAAGATCAGCCATTTTTTTTGCGAGGAAATATGACTTCAAACTGTACCAGTAATTCATGTGTTATCTGATGAAAATGTTCATTTCTAGTGGAACTGAAACAATATTGTTTATATGTTTATGTTGATTACTTTGATCAATTTCTCAGGGGCAATGCGCTCAGTCACTTAATGATATTTCTTAATACTGTCAGTCACCTAATGTCAGAGTTTCAAACGTAGACCACATGAAGACCACACACCACAAAACATATTATTGAAGCCACCTAAAAACTGATATTTCTAGCAGGCAACTACTTAAAATTTACATGAATTAATGGCGTTCTAGTCTGACTTTTTTATTTCCAAAAGTACATTTCACTGGGTGTTACGCGATAGCCTGTGTAAATATTTATTTAGGAGTGGTTAGGATAAGTGGGTATGGGCATGGGGTAAGGAATGAGCATTTTCAACGTAGACACGTTTGTTAGGTACTTTTTTTCCTTTCAGCATACTAAATGACTACAATAATGGTTGTAATAGTAAGTAGGTATACTATGATACTGTATACTGTAAATAGTTGTATTGACTTTACAAGTCATCACCATCGGCATGAGAGCCGTGAACATGAGAAATAGACAGGAGAAGAGAAGAGGCTGGCACAATTGTTCAGGGCATACTCTCCGTCGCGCCCGATTTAATAATACAGGAGACCGATGGTTACCCAACAAGGGTAGTGCGACAAAAATCGCAGTTTTGTGAGATTCTAAAACAATAATAGAAAAAATAGACAAAATAAAACAACTAAGAAGAAGTAGATTATTCCAACAAACTATATCGATGGTTTTTTAACGATCAATAATTTTTACTTACAGTTGCTTATGTAATAAAACGTTAGTAAATTAAGCATATACATAGTATTTGTGTATACATTATTTAGATGTATTTATATATGTTATATCAATTAATATTAATATCTAGTATATTAATCTGGTTATTTGCTTTTTTGCTGTTGTGCCACAGCACAACAGGTCTTTAATTTTGATTTTGGCGGGATAACACTAAAC
>JASANF010005179.1:0-22716 GCA_030248245.1 Trissonchulus sp. WLG1_4
CTCCGTAATTACCGTCATGATTTTGATAACAACATGTGGACATTTCAAATTTTTCAAATTTAGCATTAGGGCACCGACAGTGAGATTTGATCACACATTGTGTGATCTACGTACTCAGTCCCTTTTAGCATACGGTTTAAGGGGGCATAACTCGTGTTACCTTAGTGGTACAGTGGTAATTATAGCAAAATTTGTAAGCAAATTGTCAGAGCTTTAAAATGATGGGTGACATGACCTCGTGACTTAACGTTAAACGTGCGTCAAAAATTAGAATGGGAAATTTACACGTTTAAACGGGAATGGTATACGTTAAGTAAGGTATCATTCAAAAGCGCTTACTGTTCTGAGTTGAAAGGTGTCAATTTTATGTTTTTACGGTAACGTTGAGGCAAGTTATGACGGTCTGAATATTTGCGAATTAAATGACACTATAGTATCAACTTACAGTCATCGTAGTAGACGTTCAAGCCCGAAAATGTCAGTATGGAAATTTTTTATTTTTTTTCAAACCGGTGTAGCGGTTAAGGGGGTAATGTCGTTTTCGTGGTTTTTGACATTTCAGTGTAATTTTTGCGCCCACAGAACTCAAGCTAAAAACGGACTACGGCTTCGAAACTTTAACCACATTATCTTTAGGAAAATATCCCCACCCGTTTTTTTCCTTTTCTAGAAATAGTTTGTAGAGTCGGTGTTATGGGCTTTTGAAAATTTTAGAGAAAAGTCAAATTACGTGATTTTTGTACGAAAATGTCATTTTTTCAACGTAGAAACGACTTATCAACTATTATCAAAAAAACGGGTGAGGATATTATGTCAGTGCATAACCGCAAAAAGTTTAGTAGTTGTTGGCTGATCTTGAGTTTCATAACTGTGGCGCAACAATTAGTCAAAAAAACCGCTGATGGGGTGTATTCAAATGATAGCAGCAGTAAAATTGCAAAAGATAATCTGCTTTTAAATATAGTTTTTTTAAAACTAGAAGGTGTAAAAAAATGTGAAAAAGACCGCTCTAGTTTTTGTTGAGGTTAAGTGCAGTTATGGTAGTTTAAAAAAACCTAAAAACGCAATTACCCCCTTAAACGGTTTCCTTTACGAACTGACTTTGAATAGAAAAGTTTTTGGCCACGCTGTCGTCTATCTGATAACGTAAAAATGACGTTTCTGCGTTGAGCCGATCCTGAGTTATTATCGTAATTATTTTTGAGCAAGAAAGTTTAGATATATAGTATAGCAAGTCTAGTGCGTCTAGTTTAGACCTGGTCTCTGGGTTTTTTTCGCTGGCAAATTTTCGCAATTTTGCGAAAAGCTTGAAATTTTTTTCGCAAAATCAATTTTTTTTTCGCAAACTTACTTTTGTTACTTAATGCAGTAGACTTTACATTTAAATGTTAATAAAACAGTATTCCGCCTATTACAGGATGAAGACTGACGCAATTTTTATCATTTTTGGCAAAAAGCAACGATTTTGACCTTTTTATTTAAATTATGGAGCCGTCCTGAGCATTTTGTATAATTTTCCACAATCTTCAGTCTTCACAATCGATGCTCAGCTGTATATAAAGAAATTTCAGAACACCGGCCAATGACCAAGTTAGGCCTGAAAATGCTAACATTTTTAAATTTTTCTTAATTATGTGACCTCCGATTCCTATTATACTGTCTATTAGTGTAACATGCAGTCAGTGATTTGATACATGGAAGAAAATGTGTCCCATTTCAGTCACTAGAAACATCAACCCCCAAAGTTGCACTAGTCCGGGCCTAAGGGATCAGGAAGTCGGAGAAATTTTCAATTTTTAGGCCAAATTTGGTCAATTGGGACTGTATCGGAAATGTTTTCTGACTAAACCACAAAAATCAGCTCATAGACCTTACGAGTTCATCTCTGCTGCGTCAAAATTTTTTCGCAATTTTGCGAAAAGGTTTGAAAATTTTTCGCAATTATCAAATTTTTTTCGCAATTGCGAACGTTTTTGCGAAAAAAACCCAGCCTGGTCTACCATTCTCTGTGGTAACATAATTGAAAGTTTGCAAAAAATTTACAATTCGTGGAAATTTTGAAATGTTTGCCCAACTTAGGTCGCTTAAAGGGCACATAACTTTCAGAGGCGTAGAAATACAATTTTACATTAATACTAACTATGTAAACAGTTTTACATCATTGGACAGCAAATTCTGACGGTGGTGGGTCACATGGCGTAACTCTGTAACTTAACGTTAAATGTGCGTCCATTATGGAAAGTGGAATAGAAAATAGCGCTAACGATTGTATTGGCGATAACTCCTGGCCTACCTCTCCCACTTAGAAGTAATAAGAGCTGAAAAGTCTAGGTGATTTTAAAATTGTGCATTCCTACCACAAGACTACGAAATAAGAAACTATAGGCAATCTTTTAATATTTACTGATTGATAATTGGGCTTAGGTTTTACTTTTGTTGGTATTTCTTATTAACTATTGCTTATTTGTGCTTAATATTTGCGAACTTGACCTTAGGGTTATTCATTTCTGGATTCAGCGGACTGGACAAATGCTAGTCAGAAGTTTAGGATTGAATATCTGACTAAAAGAGTTGAAATGCTAGCTGTTATAGTCAGAAATAGTATTAATCTGATTAATATTTGAGAGCGTTTATTTTTAGTCAAACTACAGTGATAGTTGACACAATTGTTAAATGTGCGTGCTGTACCTATCAATCTGGTGACTGTTCAAGAGTACCTAGGTTTTGACTAAAAGTTGCCGTTTGCCAGTGATATGTCTTGACTCTTTTAGTTCGATATCAATTAGCAAACTTCGGAGCAAAATGCTTAGGCTAATCCGGTTAATACATGATCTTGGAAGTGTAGGTACATGATTGCACAACTTCTATTGTTCAGTGATATTTTAATGTAATATATTATAAAACAATAATAGTTTATGAATTCATGAATAAGAAAATTTGTTATGTATATATACAACAGAATATGTTGAAAGTTCGCTTTTGGGTAAGCATGTCTTGTAAGAGTTAAGTTTTTCGTAATCCATTGAATAATTCGACAATCACTAAAAACAATCGACAACCATTCGAATCGACGCTGTTGCAATATTCTTTGATTTGTATGACTTGTGTTGTAAATTTGTAGCGTGTTCAATCTTCACTTTATTTGATCACTTTGGTAGCGTTTCAAAAATTTTCATTCAATTGTTACTTTAGTACACAATCAGTATATCATTGTGTACGTCAACAAATTAGCATTTTTCAAATGGCTTCGAGTCTGAAACAGTTCTTGTGAGCATCTTCGCGGCTTAATTTGCTCACACAACATAATGGCGTACATATATGAATGTTAAGGCCTATTCAAACAAGGGCGCATGAGCGGGCGCATGAGAGGGCGCATGAGAGGGCGCATGAGAGGGCGTATGAGCGGGCGCATTCTATTTTCACACTGCCTGCTGCATTATTTCACACAATGCAGTATGCAAGTGTGCGTGTGCGCCCGCTCGTGCGCTTGCTCATGCGCCCGCTCATGCGCCCTCTCATGCGCCCTGTCATGCGCCCGCTCATGCGCCATGGCGTGCGCCATGGAGCAAAATGCGCCCTCGTGTGAATAGGCCTTTACTTGCCGTCTGGGCTTAAAACATTGATTTTCTGAAAGTTATCAGTTATTCTTGATAAAATTTATATATATTTTCACTCATCGAAAACGTAAATCTACTAAATAATTAAACGGCTTATTGAGGATCTGAAGTTTTAAAACATTAAATTTAAATGTTTCATGTTTAAATTAAAGTTGAAACAAACTTTCTAGCAAAAAATTCGTTTAAAATCGAATCTTAAGATAAGCTAAAACCTCAATTTTTCTAGACAATGAAAAAAGCAGCCTTGAGAATTCTTTATCTTTAAAGCATTAAACTTGGTAGGTAGTTTAAAAATTATGCAGAACCGCGCCTGTATGTGACAATTAACTTATTCATTACCTTTTTAAATGTCGATTGTTGAAAGTCCTTTTTAGACAAAAAGAGTTCATGTATATGTTTTGAGAACATGTTAATGAACAAATATATGTTTTGTGGAATAACATTGAACACCTGGTCGTGCATTGTGTGTCCAAGTGGCGGTTCTAGATATAATTTCTCAGCATGAAATTTTTTTATTTTTTCAAACCGTTTTAGAGCCTAAACGGTTTCTTGCACCAACTTACTCTAAATAGGTAACTTATTGTCCTTATCTTCTACTATAGAATAACGAAAAAACTGAATTTCTGCTTTGAGTGGTTCCTGAGTTATTATCATTTCTCTTTTTTGCCGAAAAATTTATATAGTATAGTAAGGTAACAAGTCTAGTGCGTCGGGTATGTTAGGAATCTATGTACGTGAAGCAAATACGCGGATCACAAAAAGGACAAAAAAAATTTGAGAAAATTGCTGATGAACAAATGCCGTAGATCTATACGCAAGTATGTGATCGAAATGCAATACTTTCGTTATTCTAAAAAAAACCCAAGTTAAAAATTTGAAAAAACGACCCCCGGCTGGACTCGAACCAGCGACCAGAGGAGTGAGACTCCTCGATGCTAACCACTACACCACGGGGATTACGAAAATGGTAAGCTAAAATTAGTTTAAGTTATTTTGTGTGTTTTATTTAACACTATGGACTGGTTCCAAAAATTAATTTTATTTCCATAAATAGAATTAAGCTTAGGAATTAACCGAAAAATGATAAGCGGGTAATGAGCTTTCGTTTGGTATATTTGAAACTGAGTTTGGTACATTAAAAACTGGATTATTGGGTTGCCGACAATTTGCGAAGCAAAAATCGGGGCAACCCCTTATATTTGTCGTGTCCGTGTCGTTATTGTTGTTGTTATTATTATTATTATTATTGTTGTCCTCGGGTTTTGTAACGCGTTTTTCTCAGCCCCCCCTGGTCGGATTGGTCCCAAACTTTGTGGGTGGAATCCCTCTGAGGAGTAGATGCCCCGGACACTTGGGGGTGTATGAGGTGTCAGTGGGTGAGGTGAGGTGTGTCCTCAAAAATTGAGGTTCGCGTTGAAAAATAGGTGTAAAACGGTTTTTTAACGCGTTTTTCTCAGCCCCCCCTGGTCGGATTGGTCCCAAACTTTGTGGGTGGAATCCCTCTAAGGAGTAGATGCCCCGGACACTCGGGCACCCTCCTACCCCTAGGGGGGGTCGAGTCACGTGACCTCAAAAATGGGGTCTCAAAAAAAATGTAATGAACGAAACCTGTTGTGGTAATGTTTCAATTGGGTTATATAGGTAAGTCGAATAGTGTATGTAGTGAAGTGTGTTTCCAGAACGAAACCTATTGTGCTTGTGTGTTGCAATAGTAAGGACTCTTCTGGGTCCCCCTATGACCCCCTGAGGGTAGCCCCCCCTTAGGGTACCATGCCCCGGAGGGCCAAAGGGGTCAATTTTTCGAAATCGAGATTTTGATGATTCTAGGGGTAATTCGAGCTCCTGAACACGAATAGAGGGTCTCCCGCCTAGAATAGAGGGTCCCCTACCGTCGGCAACCCGTTTATTGCCGTTAGGAGATATTTATATTTATCATTATGCTTAGGATAGTTTATATCCTATTAATTATTCTCCAGACATTAATTTGTAATCGGTTTTTCTCAGCCCCCCCTGGTCGGATTGGTCCCAAACTTTGGTGGTGGGATCTCTACCATTAGTACTTGCACCCCCCAACTTTATGGACTCGTGGCCCCTCGGGGGCCCGCGTCACGTGACCTTGAAGCGAAAATGGACGAAACCTGTTGGGGTTATGTTTCAGCCATTAGTATAAAAGGGTATAAAAGATGGGTTTCAGATGTCCAATTTTCGAAATTTGGATTTGGACGTCCCTAGGGGTAATTTGGGCCCCGGAACACGAATCCGAGGCCCATTTTAGTCCAGGACCTCTCGGGACCCTTCCATGACCCCCCTAGGGCACCCTGCCCAGGGGGTCCCCAGGGGTCAAATTTTTGAAATTGGGATTTTGACGTCCCTAGGGGTAATTTGGGCCCCGGAACACGAATCCGAGGTCCATTTTAGTCCAGGACCTCTCGGGACCCTTCCATGACCCCCCTAGGGCACCCTGCCCAGGGGGTCCCCAGGGGTCAAATTTTCGAAATTTGGATTTTGACGTCCCTAGGGGTAGTTTGGGCCCCGGAACACGAATCCGAGGTCCATTTTCGTCCAGGACCACTCGGGACCCTTCCATGGCCCCCCTAGGGCAGACTGCCCAGGGGGTCCCCAGGGGTCAAATTTTCGAAATTGGGATTTTGACGTCCCTAGGGGTAATTTGGGCCCCGGAACACGAATCCGAGGTCCATTTTCGTCTAGGACCCCTCGGGACCCTTCCATGACCCCCCTAGGGCACGCTGCCCAGGGGGTCCCCAGGGGTCAAATTTTCGAAATTGGGATTTTGACGTCCCTAGGGGTAATTTGGGCCCCGGAACACGAATCCGAGGTCCATTTTCGTCTAGGACCCCTCGGGACTCTTCCATGACCCCCCTAGGGCACGCTGCCCAGGGGGTCCCCAGGGGTCAAATTTTCGAAATTGGGATTTTGACGTCCCTAGGGGTAATTTGAGCTTCTGAACACAAACAGAGAATCATCTGCCTAGAATAGAGGGTCCTCTGCTTAGAATAGAGGGTCCTTTACCCACTGTCGGCAACCCGTTGATGTCAACCGACTTGTTGGGTTGCCGACTAGTTGCGAAGCAACAAAAAGCAACCCTTTTGTATCTGTCATGTCCGTTATTATTATTATTATTATTAATATTAATATTACAAGTCTAGTGCGTCTAGTTTAGACTAGTTAGACTAATAGTATTTATCTTAGTTTAGTCTATTTCATGCTACATTATTTAAAGATGAACAAAAAATTTTTAAATTTTTTGCCTAAATTCAATTGTTTTGGGATTTGATCACCCATGGTGTGATCTGTACAATTAGCCCCTTTTAGGAAAAGTTTTCAGGGGCCATAACTTTTGATACGGTAATGGTACAATTATAATTTCAACGTCATTTGGAAGGAAATTGTTAGAGCTTTAAAATGATGGGTCATATGACCCTGTGACGTGACGTTTAGCGTACGTCAAAATTTAGAAAGTGAAATTTTGACTTATTTTCAGGACGTTGCGCCATCATGTGATATGTCATCTGAAAGCGCTAAAAATTGTCTTTCTAATGACGTAATTGTCATCTTTCTACGATGTTCCTAGCCTAAGCTGTGGCCATTTTTGTGGTTAACCTCCAGAAATAACTAACTACAAAAATGGCCTGTCGCGGAGGATTCTGCGGAGGAAAAATAACTCAATTTTACGCCCTTTTAAACTCAAAGGCACAGTTTAGCGGTTTAGTATGAAGCTATAACGCTTCTTTTAGACACTTTGATGAAACAGATTGGAAGTAAAGAGTTTTCTGTAATAACGTTTAAACGTTGCTTGTAGCAACAGACAAATAACTCCGATTTACGTTGCGTATAACTTTGGAACCAAGCCACTGCACGAGATTCGAAAGTTAAACGTCTTAATAACACACATGGTTCTAACTGATATTTTAATATGGAGATGATATCTTCATTATCATTATGAATAGGATAGTATAAGTATATTAATTATTATTATTACAAGACTAGTGCGTCTAGTTTAGACTAGTTCGACCAAATGTAGATCCTGACGTAAGTTATTGTATGACAACAAAAAATTTTGAAATTTTTTTCAAATTTTGTTTAAAATTAAATTTCAATGCGATTTGATCGCATATGAGGTGATTTAGGTAGTCCACTAAAGGGAAAAATTCCAGGAGCCATAACGTTTGTTAGGGTTATGGCATCGACGTGAAATTTGTTTTATTTGCTTGCGCTTGTCAAGAGCTATCAATTGATATGTCGCATGCTGACGTAAACGGCGACCAATGGTCAGTATAAAAATAATAGTCATACGTGACTGGCCGTTGCGTCCTTAAACGTCATGTAAGGTATCATCGGAAAGCCCTTTCAATTCTGAGTTGAATGCTGTCAATTTTGTGTTTCTACGTCAAGGTTGACGCAAGTTATAACGATTTCAATTTTTTCGAACTTTGTTCGATACGTTTGTGGTGTGAGTAGTCGCGGAGGAATTTTTTCGAACAAAATTATTTTCTAAAAAGAACTTTTGACCATAACTCATTTCAGGTACCACGTAAAAGGTTCTAGTTTTCAAAGTTGGATAGGGCAGAAGACTGGCTTTCATTTGATACCAAAAAAGCTATACGTTAACGCTGACTTATACACCGAAAAACGTCTTTGACCACATAATGATGTTTTTCAGCCACCACGGTTTTGGTAATAACTTTTTTTAGGTTCCACCAAAAATTTTCTAGTTTCCGCAGTTCGATAGCTCAGAACAGGCGCTTTCAATTGACACTAACCAAACTATAGATTCTGGCCGACATGTTCCCAATAGCGTCAAAATACATTTGAAATATTAATACTACTGGACCACTGCCACCGTTTTGGCCATAATTTTTTTCAAGTACCGCGTAAAAAGATTTAGTTTCCGCTGTTGGACACCTAAGAGTTAGAGCTTTCATTTGATACCAAAAAAGCTATAGGTCACCGCTGACTTATATGCCGAAAAACGTCAAAATATTTTGGCTAAATATTGCGTCATTTTGACGTACTTTAGGCTATAACTTTATTCTGGTACCGCGTAAAAAGTTCTAGTTTTCATTGTTAGTTGGGGCAGAAAAAGAGCTTTCAGATGATACCAAAAACATTAGGGTTATATTTGTCTTACTTGCCGAAAAACGTGAAAATAGATCTACTTCAAGTTTTGCTGCCTAAACGTCAAATGTTTGGCGTTTTGGCGTCATAACTTAAGGATAGTAGGTGTTACAGCCTTGAAAGTTACAGATCCAGTCCAGAATTGAATTCTCTACAATTTGGCGGTTTCAGTATATTTATATGACTTGTAGAAGTTGAATTATTCTCATTATCATAATTATTAGGATAGTTCATATTGTAACAAGTCTAGTGCGTCTATTTTAGTCTATCTCATCAAAACACCATTTTATTTATAATAAAACCTGCTTAATTTTGAATTTTCAAAAATCAACAAAATTTTTTAGACTTAATTCGTATTCTCCGAATGGGATAATTACGACTTTCGGTTGAGACTACTTCAGTTAAACTTTTGTGGGTCAAATACGCAGATACCACGGAGTACGAATGTTTGAAAACTACTAGTTTTCAACAAAGGCCAGTGCTTGATGGCCAGCGCGCGGTTGTCGTCCTTTACCAAAAGTACATAATATGTAGTGTCTCACTCAATATAGAAAAAGAGTGTGACACTATCCTTCTTCTTCCTGCCTGTGTTCTAGCACAAGCAGACGCGCTCGTCGTTTTCAGGCCACATTTTGACAGTTTTTTCAACATGTGGCTGGCCAACCAGCGCGTAGATGCTCTGCGTAACTTATAATCGCTGACGCGTTGATAAACATTTACATAGTTTAGGTGCGAAAACATCACAAAAGGTTTGCAAATACTTTGGTGGACATTTTAACAAACTTTCAGTTTCAGCAAAAATATTCAAAAAAACATAGAAAAAGAGAAAAGTTTGTATTTCAAAAGTTTCTTATTCAATTTTGTTGAAAGTTTGTCAAAATGTCCACAAAAATATTTGAAAACCTTTAGTTGATGTTTTCGAACCTAAATTATGTATATATTAAAAATGAGTTTTATGTACTCTTGGTTTTACTAACCTGGAATGAGGTACCTAATTTTAATGCCTGAGCGATTTTAAGTATCTAAAATTGTTGCTATCCAAAAATGTGATATCGGAAAATCATGTTATGGCCGGATAAAAATCTTGAATGGAAATCCCAATAGAAAGTTAATTTAAGTATATGTGGTTGTATTTTTGCGGGTGAAAGTTGTGATCAAATATTGTTAACGGAAGTCCGCTTCGAATATACTCTGTCTACCTAACTTTGACTGCAAAATGACAGCATGACTTAAAAAATCTGAGATACCAGAATCATTGCTTGCTTATCATGAAAACTGCTGTGGATACTGCTATTTTTAGCTTTTAAAAACATTGCTAGTAGCTTGCTTACGTATATACTATTTTTGTTACAGTTTATCAAACTTATTATTTATAGATAAACGTACAATCCGCAAAATACAAAATCTTTTATCTCAACACAATATGATGACATGAATTATTCAAATACTTCGTTGACAAACCCAATCGTGTCTTGGCTGACAATACCGATTCTGTCAAACTTTTTTTAACTTCATTTTACGTCTTTCTGTACCGCCTTTGTGACTGCAGCTCTGTCATCGTCGTACTATTCTCTAATAGAGCACATCGCAGTCTCGATTGTGCTCATTGCCTTTTCAAAATCCTTTCTGAATACCACTCCTTGACTGTGCAATTTGCCGTTCGCCACTATTTCTTAATAGTCATTTTCAATTGTTATCAATTTCTATCTTTGCAAAATCTGCTGATCTTAGCCATAGTTATTCTTTGCTAGAGCACTAACCATAAATTACAAAACTGGAAAATTATCAGCATTGCGATCACACGATCACCAAGGATCAATTTCAAGGAGGGTAAATTTTTTTAAAACCGGCATAACTGGGCAACGGTCAGGGATGCAAAAAAACTACTTATAGAAGATAGATAGGTTTAATAATTAGCTACATAATGGCACATAAACGGTTTTGTTGCGTAGAGCATAAGTCGAGTTATTATCATTATCTTTTTTTGCAAACAAATTCAGATAGTATAGGTTAGGTAACAAGTCTAGTACGTCCAGTTAAGACTAGTTCGACCAGATCAGATTGATTCAAGCTGAGTCTAGTTCATTTATTATTTCATAAACTCAGCCAATTCAATCCGAATGCAAGTATTAGCAAATTGATTACACACTGTGCACGCTGTGTACTACTGAGCCCATATTGTGAGGAAATTGTCAGATCTGTCAAATGAGGGGTGACATAAGGCTGCGACGTTACATAACCACACAATACTTTTGATAAAAAAGCCGTTTCTGAGTAGTTACGGTTTGATAAATTAGTGCCCATCCAAATTTGACTGCTCAATGCAAGTTCTGAATTACGTACATAGCTGCTAGCTACTCACTATTCAGAAGCGGCTTATTTTTTCCTGTTGGGCCACAGCCCAACAGGTCTTTAATTTTGATTCTGGTATCTCAACGCTGTGTTAGCGTTAAAGTTTCAATGTGCGGAGTGTGTTTTACACGTTTTTTACCTTTGCTCTGCATCTGTCACAGTTAAAATGCCTTGTAAATCAGTGGTTGCTGCTTTACTGGTTTGTGATAAGGTACTTTGAAACTGCAAAAGTCTGACAAAAAGTGATCATCTAGGAATCGACGACATCACCTCAAGGTTGCGAATCCCGCAGACTAACTACTCGACCACACAGTTCTGATTCTTTACGTCAGTTAATAATTATGATATATTAGAAATCTGCAATAAAACTGCGTGCTTCTAAACTGGCACAACTTATGTGCTATAGTACTGCAGGACGCAGGAGAGGCATTTCATGGGCAATATGCAAACTAAGAATAAAACTTTAGCTGGCCCAACAGGTTTACGATGGCCTCTGGCCAATGTTACTTAAAAATATATGCTTGATACTTACTGAACACTTTTGCCGAAAACTTAGCTTGTTTAATTTTATATCAGTTTCGAACCTGTTGATTGACACAGGTTCAAACGCACGCTCAGTCAGAATTGGAAAGGCGCGGACCACGGTATTTTCCCCGCTTACGCTGTGAACCTTAGAAAGCAGCAGCTTAGAAAGCTGACTGCAGTCACCTTCAAAGGAGACGACTGCAGCTTCAAAGGCTTACAGCAGTCACCTTGAAAGGGACTCACTGTTTTGGCAGCTCTCAGCCAATATTTGGCTGAAAACTACCATCTACCACAGGACATCGGCCAAAGCTGAAATCCCGTGGGTGGAGCTGCAAACCTTCCTCTTAGAAGGCCGCAGCTCACAAAAAGAGCAAGCCGTCAAATTAGACGGCTTGCTGGTCAGTCAAGACTGACGATTTACTTATTTTTCTGCCCCCTTTTATACTTACTTTTAAACTAATTTGCATATCTATATAGTTTTTGAGCAATCCCATTGGCTGAGAATGGATTGCACATACCACGTGAATTTGCAAAGATGATCGATCTTTGTAGTCATGCAAAAACAAAATTACAAAAAAAATGAAAATTTTGCATCGGCCCAGATTCGAACTGGGGACATCTGGATTGTAGTAACAATTTACATACAAACCACACGCTAATCCATTGCGCCACCGATGCTGCTGACAAGTAATGTTTAAATCATTATTACATTGGTACGTTTCTTTGGTAATATGATGGAATTGCTGAGGAAAATTAAAATTTTTAAAAAATTTAACGAGTTTTGGTTAATAAATATCAGTGTGTTAATAAACACAACTTGACCTTTTCCCTGGTATGCTCAAATCCGAATTATTATATTTATCATTTTGCTTAGGATAGTTTATATCCTATTAATTATTATTATTCTCCGGACACTAATTTGAAACAGGTTTTTCTCAGCCCCCCCTGGTCGGATTGGTCCCAAACTTCGGTGGAGGGATCTCTACCATTAGTACTTGCACCCCCCAACTTTATGGACTCGTGGCCCCTCGGGGGCCCGCGTCACGTGACCTTGAAGGGAAAATGGACGAAACCTGTTGGGGTTATGTTTCAGCCATTAGTATAAAAGGGTGTAAAAGATGGGTTTCAGATGTCCAATTTTCGAAATTTGGATTTGGACGTCCCTAGGGGTAATTTGGGCCCCGGAAGACGAATCCGAAGTCCATTTTCGTCTAGGACCTCTCGGGACCCTTCCATGACCCCCCTAGGGCACACTGCCCAGGGGGTCCCCAGGGGTCAAATTTTCGAAATTGGGATTTTGACGTCCCTAGGGGTAATTTGGGCCCCGGAACACGAATCCGAGGTCCATTTTTGTCTAGGACCCCTCTGGACCCTTCCATGACCCCCTTAGGGCACCCTGCCCAGGGGGTCCCCAGGGGTCAAATTTTCGAAATTGGGATTTTGACGTCCCTAGGGGTAATTTGGGCCCCGGAACACGAATCCGAGGTCCGTTTTTGTCTAGGACCCCTCTGGACCCTTCCATAACCCCCCTAGGGCACCATGCCCAGGGGGTCCCCAGGGGTCAAATTTTCGAAATTGGGATTTTGACGTCCCTAGGGGTAATTTGGGCCCCGGAACACGAATCCGAGGTCCATTTTCGTCTAGGACCCCTCGGGACTCTTCCATGACCCCCCTAGGGCACGCTGCTCAGGGGGTCCCCAGGGGTCAAATTTTCGAAATTGGGATTTTGACGTCCCTAGGGGTAATTTGAGCTTCTGAACACAAACAGAGAATCATCTGCCTAGAATAGAGGGTCCTCTGCTTAGAATAGAGGGTCCTTTACCTACTGTCGGCAACCCGTTGATGTCAACCGACTTGTTGGGTTGCCGACAATTTGCGAAGCAAAAAGCGGGCAACCCCTTATATTTGTCGTGTCCGTGTCGTTATTGTTGTTGTTATTATTATTATTATTATTGTTGTCCTCGGGTTTTGTAACGCGTTTTTCTCAGCCCCCCCTGGTCGGATTAGTCCCAAACTTTGTGGGTGGAATCCCTCTGAGGAGTAGATGCCCCGGACACTTGGGGGTGTATGAGGTGTCAGTGGGTGAGGTGAGGTGTGTCCTCAAAAATTGAGGTTCGCGTTGAAAAATACGTGTAAAACGGTTTTCCAACGCGTTTTTCTCAGCCCCCCCTGGTCGGATTGGTCCCAAACTTTGTGGGTGGAATCCCTCTAAGGAGTAGATGCCCCGGACACTCGGGCACCCTCCTACCCCTAGGGGGGGTCGAGTCACGTGACCTCAAAAATGGGGTCTCAAAAAAATGTAATGAACGAAACCTGTTGTGGTAATGTTTCAATGGGGTTATATAGGTAAGTCGAATACTAAAGTGTGTTTCCAGAACGAAAGCTATGGTATAGCGTGTTGTGATGGATTTGGACAAAAACTTGTCCCTAGGGGTACTTTGGGCCCCGGAACACGAATCCGAGGTCCATTTTCGTCTACGACCCCTCGGGACCCCCCTAGGGCACCCTGCCCAGGGGGTCCCCAGGGGTCAAATTTTCGAAATTTGGATTTTGACGTTTTTAGGGGTAATTTGGGTCCCTGAACACGAATCCGGGGTCCATTTTCGTCTACGACCCCTCGGGACCCTATCATGACCCCCCTAGGGCACCCTGCCCAGGGGGTACCCAGGGGTCAAATTTTCGAAATTTGAATTTTGACGTCCCTAGGGACCCCCCCATTTTTGATAATCGAGTGATTTAGTGGGAAATGATGAATTTCTATCAAATTTTTTGACGGAATGATGCTAAATTAATGTTGATAGAATAGCATGCCGACTAAGAGCATATTTTGGTAGGTATTTTTACCAAAAATGTGTGTGGGGAGTTATGAGTCGTGTGTTCATAAATATCGGGTTTTTTGCCAAAAATAGACAATCTTTTGCTTAGAATGGAGGGTCCTCTGCTTAGAATAGAGGGTCCTCTGCCTAGAATAGAGGGTCAGATAACGTCGGCAACCCGTTTATTGCCGTTAGGAGATATTTAATATTAATATTATTATTATTATTCTCCAGACATTAATTTGTAATCGGTTTTTCTCAGCCCCCCCTGGTCGGATTGGTCCCAAACTTTGGTGGTGGGATCTCTACCATTAGTACTTGCACCCCCCAACTTTATGGACTCGTGGCCCCTCGGGGGCCCGCGTCACGTGACCTTGAAGCGAAAATGGACGAAACCTGTTGGGGTTATGTTTCAGCCATTAGTATAAAAGGGTATAAAAGATGGGTTTCAGATGTCCAATTTTCGAAATTTGGATTTGGACGTCCCTAGGGGTAATTTGGGCCCCGGAACACGAATCCGAGGCCCATTTTAGTCCAGGACCTCTCGGGACCCTTCCATGACCCCCCTAGGGCACCCTGCCCAGGGGGTCCCCAGGGGTCAAATTTTTGAAATTGGGATTTTGACGTCCCTAGGGGTAATTTGGGCCCCGGAACACGAATCCGAGGTCCATTTTAGTCCAGGACCTCTCGGGACCCTTCCATGACCCCCCTAGGGCACCCTGCCCAGGGGGTCCCCAGGGGTCAAATTTTCGAAATTTGGATTTTGACGTCCCTAGGGGTAGTTTGGGCCCCGGAACACGAATCCGAGGTCCATTTTCGTCCAGGACCACTCGGGACCCTTCCATGGCCCCCCTAGGGCAGACTGCCCAGGGGGTCCCCAGGGGTCAAATTTTCGAAATTGGGATTTTGACGTCCCTAGGGGTAATTTGGGCCCCGGAACACGAATCCGAGGTCCATTTTCGTCTAGGACCCCTCGGGACCCTTCCATGACCCCCCTAGGGCACGCTGCCCAGGGGGTCCCCAGGGGTCAAATTTTCGAAATTGGGATTTTGACGTCCCTAGGGGTAATTTGGGCCCCGGAACACGAATCCGAGGTCCATTTTCGTCTAGGACCCCTCGGGACTCTTCCATGACCCGCCTAGGGCACGCTGCCCAGGGGGTCCCCAGGGGTCAAATTTTCGAAATTGGGATTTTGACGTCCCTAGGGGTAATTTGAGCTTCTGAACACAAACAGAGAATCATCTGCCTAGAATAGAGGGTCCTCTGCTTAGAATAGAGGGTCCTTTACCCACTGTCGGCAACCCGTTGATGTCAACCGACTTGTTTTACTTTTTTTAATTAAATTAAAAATTTATTTAACGAAAAATCTTAATTTCAGGAGCGGCTGAAGAAATTCGGTCTTTTCGGAGATCGACAATTGCTCCGACCAACTGTCACCGATGAAAGTCAGAAACAAAAAAATGATCAATCTTCCTCTAAGGAAAATTCTGCGCCTAAATTGACAGCCGCAGCCAATCAGAAGCGACCCAGAGGAAGACCTTCGAAGAATAGTTTTGGTTGGTTTGAAAAAAAGGGTTTATTTTTTACCGATCCATTTGGACACTCGAGTTTTCACGTCAGGAATAAAAAATTCATGAAACGAAATACCTGTAGGGTATTTTCAGTGGACATGCAAGCCTTTGGTTGATATCAAGGTCGATTCATACTTACAGCCGATGTCCGTTCAGCCGGACAAATTGTTAAATAATCAGGCCACTAATAGTGCATAAGATCAGAACAGCAAGAGTATGTAGAAGCTAAGCCAGTAATGAACTTCGGAAAAACTTCAACTAAGCACTTTTCAAAACTTTTATTCACAATTTTGTATTTTATAGCCCACGGTTATTTTCTAGCCGCTGCTTTGACCGATCGTATTCCAAGTACTGAGACAGCGAAACGTCTCAAACTGGGTACTACTGACAAATCCAACTACGGCAAGTTACTTTCAGTTTATGGTAGAATAGACTGTAGAGAGTAGCTAGCTAGCAGCTCATCTCTGATTGGCTGCAGTCTGGGGAGTTTTGAACAAGTCAGTCAATTTTGACGACCGCATCTGCCTGCGCTTTAGCACTACTAGGCATTAAGGCAGGAGAGTGTCGTAATTTTTTAGAAGAGTAAGACACTGTTATTATCATTTTTAAAAGTACATTAATATGTACTCTTGATAATTTTGTTTTATGTTTGTGTTTATTTGTGTTTTACTCTTCTATTATGTACATATTAATTATAATATGTTAATAATAGAAGAGTAAGACACTTATTATCAAGAGTACATAATATATGTTGTAGGTGTAGTGCCTCTCTCGTATAGAAGAAGAGTGAGACATTTTCCTGCCTACCTATGAGACAGCGCAGGCAAATGCGCTCTTCGAAAATCTATCCTAATCAGCTACTAACGCTGACGTGAAAAAGCAGTTAATATTTCTACGGTTTGCAGGTCCCATGTGGTCAGATATGAAACGAGTGACGAATCCTGATCCAAAGTCCGCCAAGGGTCTAAATCGGCCTAAACCTAACAAACCACTGGGTCAACGTGCTCAAGAGAATAACTTGCGTAAGTTTACAAGTCGATTCGCACTTTCAGCCGTGTGTGCGTTCAGTAAGAAAAGTTCTGAAAACATCGAAAGTGCACTCCGATTTAAAAATGTTTGGACGAATCCGCCCCCCCCCCCCCCTCAGACTTAACCTATGGGAACAAGCCCCTTTATTTGTTGCCTTTTATGGCTGTAAAGTGCTGCGAATATATGTAGCAAACTAAGTGTCGAAACGTAAGACTGCTGAGACCCGGTGTTTTGGTATGGTCAAATAAATTGACACCTCGTTTCTTTATTCATGTTCTAGTAATCCTATTTACATATTACAGATAGACTCATTTTTTACTTATTATTGTTTCTCAAATGTTTTTTTTTCTAGCAAAGCCTGCCGAGGGTACTGTAGAATCAGTTATCGAAGCTGTAATTGCCAATGCGAAATCGGCCCCGTTGAAATCAGCCAATCAGCGATCAGCTTCAAACACATCGGCCAATCAGAATCAAGCCATATCGTCGGCCGTGACAGACAAACTTCTTGAAGCTCTTGTAGCGCATGTCGTTCAAAAAGTACTGCCTTCTGCGACCGTTAATGCTGCCGAAAAATCGGTTAGATTTTTTTCTTATGGGCTTATGATCAGGTTTGATGCAATTAGCGTAGTTTATAAACTTGACCGTGTCCAATATGACTTCTTCCTCTTCCTCCAAAACGGCAGTTCTGTTCTGGTAGAATAGTTCCGAATGAATAGTGATGTTGAAGAGGCTTTTGAAAAATTGCTTTTCAAATAGAAAACGCGAAATTAACTGGAAAAGCTGCAAAAAGAACAGAAATGTTTCATGAATGTTTTTGTTTTTGGGTATTTTTGTTGTAAAACTTTTTATGATTTCTGGGTGGTTTGTTAATTGTTGAGAGGCTAGCTAAATTATATTTCATAACTACTTTTTGCATCAGCCAATCAGCGTTTGTGTTTGGTAAAATGTCAATTATTTCTTGTATTACATGCGCTAAAAATTCCCTTCTGACTCATGCTGTAGACATTAAATAAATAAAAAATTAATTAAATAAATAAATAAAAAGGAATTAATTTTGGTAACAGTCCCTAATCCATGTATACCTACCTATATATTTTTGAGGCAACTGTAATTTCTTCTCCTACCTGCTCAAAAGAATACAAAAGAAAAACTGGAACAGTGGCTTTTGCCGAAAACTAGATCGGAGGTGTCGCAGACAAAATGGACTGATAATTCAGTTTCCTTCATATTATTCTTTGTATTTCGGTATTTCTAAGCGGCTGGGGGAGGCTTTTACGTATTATGTACTCTTGATAAAACGGATTAGCTTACAATTCGTTAAAAAATTGAATGCTAGTAGGTACATATTTTATTATGACGTATTACACGATGTTTATGTGTGATAAATATATGTACATACATATATATATATATTAGGGATCGACCGGATATCCGGATCCGGATCCGGATCCGGCCGGATCCGGATCCAGTATCAAATTGGCACTTCTTGACGACAACTAATTATTCCAAGGGTCCCCCCTTTGGTTTTTATGGTCCGGCCGGAAAATTTTTTTGATGCGTCCCCAATTGACCAAATTAGGCCTAAAAATCAAAAATTTCCCCCAATTTTCTTCCTGGGGGCTGCCGCCCCCACACCCCTGCAACTCTTTGGCTTACTATTCCTTGTTATTATCTTTCATCAAAGTCTATACATGAGCACATTCTGCTGCATTTGCATGTCTACACGAGTATATTATGCTGCATTTAGTTGTGTAATACACTGTCTTCTGTCTGATGTGGCGTTCCCATCATGTGTTTTATTTTCCTGTCGGAAAAAAATTTCTGATACGTCTCCAGTGGACCAAATTCAAGCTAAAAATTGAAAAATTCTCCATTTTTTCTTGGGTGCACCACTGGTTTTTACTACAAACAGACTCAATTCATTGCCCTCGATATGGCTGCGGCTATAACAAATTAGCGTAAAGCTGAAAAACGCTAGTATATTATATAAAAAGTCAAAAAAAAATTTCAGACCCCCGCCCCTCCCCCGAAATCGAAGTCTGGTACCGCCAGTGGTCAAGTTGAACAAAAATTTTTTTGAATTTTTTTTCATTTTTGGAAAAATATCTGTGTCTCTCAGACTGGATCCGGATCCGGATCCGGATCCGGATCCGGATCCGGCCGGATCCAGTGGATCCGGATACGGATCCGGATCCGGCAGAAATTTTGGATCCGGTCGATCCCTAATATATATATATATATATATATATATATATATATATATATATATATATATATATATATATATATATATATATATATATATATATATATATATATATATATATATATATATATATATATATATATATATATATATATATATATATATATATATAATGTATTTTCAGACTGAATCGCCTGTTGCTCAAGAGAAAGCAGAAAGCTGCATCAATTCTGTGCTCAGTGACATAGCTACAGGTAATGTCAACAAAACTGTATGACAAATTGAATTGCACTAGATTGCGCAATGGTGAACTAGTTTTTCAAGCACAGTGTATTATCAGCCACTTTGGGGAATGGTGACGATTTTATAACAAGAACCGTAGCGGTTCCATGGTGTAATGGTTAGCACTCTGGACTTTGAATCCAGCGATCCGAGTTCAAATCTCGGTGGAACCTAGCTTTTAGTTTATATTTTGTTTTTTTTATTTTGCAAGAATGTGGTAAAATTTAATTTTATTTAATAAAATATATCGTATGTCTTTTTTATTAAAAAATAATTTCGCTAGGAAGTAAAATGACAGCTAAAAAATGATGACTGTTGAAAAATGGTTCGCTTATTGCAAAAACCTTAGGGGGCTCCCGGATTTGAACCGGGGACCTCTCGATCTGCAGTCGAATGCTCTACCCCTGAGCTAAGCCCCCTCGTGATATATATTGTTGTTACAAATATTGACTGCTAATTACATGCGTGTTTTTTTTAATGCGACAATCATAGTTTAAAACTACAAAACGTTGACAAAACAAAACTATTTAATAATGAAATTACGTAATCAGCCAAAAGTTGTAAAAAATATCTCGCTGCTTGATGTAAAATTTGCAGAGCAAAATGAATTCATGATTAAAAGTGTAGCATCCGTTATTAAATACAATTATTACAATCCAAAAATTATTTAAAATTTAAAATCAATTACAATCCGAAAATTATTTAAAATTCAAGATATAATTTTTTTCAGACCGTGCCATAATGAAGGCGAAAATTTTGGCTGCGGCAGAAAAAGAGGAAAAAGAGCGGAAAAAGTGGGTAGAAATTATGAATAAGATTGAATACGTCACGATGCCGCTGAAATCCACGAACGAAACCGGCAAAAATCACAAATCCTAACCGGTTCAGAATCCCAGATTTCAGCTGGCTCAAAAAACCGGGTCGCAGCCGGTTCAAAAGGCCGGAGCAGAACCGGTTTTGATTGATCTGGGCGATTTGAGCGAGGTTGAGCCGGAAATCTTTCATCCTTTGCCGGTTCCGATTAGTCCCAGTTCAGCCCTGATTGAGCTAGACCCACCTCCCCCGCCGGTTCAAAACCAGGTTGAAAAACCGGTGGCTTTTAAACCGGTGTTCAAGCCAAAATTTCGTCATTGACTTAGACTTACCTGAACCTTGATTTTTTTGCGGTTGTTTTTTGTGTTTGTTGGAGTATTTTTACGTTTGTGCTGTTTTTTCCTCATTTTCTAGTCTTGTTCGTTCTTACCGGTTTTGTATTTGGTTTCCTTGTTTATTGTTGTTCTGGTTTTAATAGTGTTTTTAATGTCTTATTCCTCAACTTTTTAAAAAACTGAAAAGAAAACGATTAATGAAGAATTGGATATGATACTATTTTGCTGTTTTTTTAGCAAGTCTCAAAAATTTTCCTTGTTTAAATAAGGCTGTGTTACAGGCTACAGCCCTTTAGCCATACGTTTAGATGCTAAGCTTACGAAGTCTGTTCACTCACACTTACAGCCGTTTGACCGATCAGCCAGCAAAATGATGAAACACCGCGGGCTGGTGGTGGGCCGTGGGGCCGACCAGTAACAAACTGACAAATTTTACAAAATTTAACAAAAAATGACCAAAAAGGCTAAAAACTCTAGAATTGTCAAACTATTAGTGAGGCGATTATCGTGTAATTTCATCGGCGTAACGGACATATTTCGACTGTAACTATGAATCGACCCTAAAAAGCCTATTTGATTCTTATATTAGTCTAATTTTAATAAATCAGGTATTAATTAATTGTTCCTGGGTATTTGTGTTAAAGAACTACATATCTGTTGTAAACAATTTTTTGCGTAGTTAGTAATTAAGGACTTACTTTTGACGTTTTTCAACTGTAAACTGTAAAGTCTTTCGAGCTTACTGTATTGTTTTGCTTTGTTTAATTATTAAAATTTTTCTGCATTTGTTGAGCGTAGTGTGACGGCGACAGGTAGTGTTTGTGACCGGCCGGAACTTTCGCCCGGCCGCCTGCTGAGCCTGATGGTCGCTGGCCGGCCGGCCAGCTAAAATTTGCCGGCCGGCTAGCCAGAATCGACGGACTGAGATAATTCAGGCGGCATAACAAAACGATCCGGCAGGATGGGTTATGCCAAAATGACTCTCTGTATTTGGATCAATTGGTGTTCTACAATTCTACAATCAAAAATTCTACCGCGCCGGCCGGCCGAACTTCTTTGCCGGCGGCCGGCCTTCACGACCGGTCAGAAGTCAGAAACTTTAGCGGACAATCTTTCACTTCCGTAAATAAAACGGAAATGGATATTACTAATGGAGAAAATAAATAAGCGATGAGGCCAAAACGCCAAACACGGTCAATTCGCGAGAAAATAGTACACGGTAGTCCGAAGTTGAACGTATATACCATGTACTGTCGTTAGTTCGTTAATCGAGAACCGCAACCAGAAGGTTGTCCGTACTCCGTAACAGTAAATCGTCTGCGTGCGCTGCATTAACTAATACTTAACAGATAGTGTACATCATACTACTTCACACTTTCATTACATTATTTGAAGATTACCTATTTCAGTCATACTGGAACTAAAACTTGAAACCAAGGTTCGTCTAGTCGTATCTTTTAGCGACTACACTGTACCGATCATGACAAACAAGGCACTGGAAAATTTTACTGACAAATCACAATCTTGCATAAAATATCAATTTAGAAAACAAACACATCGAAAGACAAAATAAAAAACACATTACATAGATCCAAACTTTTCATTGTGTAATCCTATTGAAATGCGAATAGGTTTTCAAAACGTCATTTTTCGACACTGCGACTACATTGCAAGCTCTATGCTACAACAATTTTGCTGAAACTTGGCAAACATTTGGCGAATCTTTTTGATTTATAGATCCGCTCTTGATAAATAAATATGATAAAGGGCTATTCTTATACAAACGAAACCTGTACGGTTTATGTTTCACAAAATCTGTTACTTTACTTCACGATAATGCCTTAGGTATCCGAGTGAAACGAGCCGGTGCCCGAGTGGTCAGGCGGTGACAGTCCTGCTACAAAGTTGTCATTGGGAAGCAGCAGGCCCAGTCTGTGGCGGCGGTCAAAACCCAGCCAAAGCGTTGTGCAATAGAAAAAAATGTATTTAGAAAAATTCATGAAGGAAAGGGTTAACACAGATTTTCAAAATATT
>JASANF010005180.1:0-17822 GCA_030248245.1 Trissonchulus sp. WLG1_4
TTTTCAAAAATTTAAAAACCACTGCACATTCGTTAGTACCACCTTAAGAATACGTTGAAGTTTTGCTGAGTTATTTAGCCGTGAAAACAGCAAATCCAAAATGAAAAACCTACAAAGCTGATAAATCTTCGAAAATGTCAACTTTTTGATTTAATTTCTTAAAAAATTGAGTATGGCTTTTTGTAACTTTTTCAACGGAAATATGCAGTCCTAGGAAAGGTCTAATTTTTGAAAAAGTGAAACGTGTGGGCAAACCTTACATTTTTGCGTATCGAAATCGACTACTTTTTTTGGACCTGGGTCCCAGCTGCCGTTTGCGATTGAGTTGAAAATTTGCACAATGAAAGAAAGAATATAAATGCAGACGTGAAAGTTTTTCGATTTTCAAATTTTGGCCCGCAGCACTTTTTGTAGTCGCTCAAACACGACTGGTTTTTGAAAAATCGATTTTTTGCAAAATCAAAAATAAAAATGAAAAATCGAAGATCAATCACGTCTAGATTTTTGAGAGATCTTTCTATTGATACCAAGATCATCAAAATCGGTTGAAGTTTCGCTGAGCTAGGTCAAAAACAAAATTAGTGTGAATAGGAAATTCGACATGGTCATAAAATTTGACACATTCACATTAAAGTGCTGAACTGTATTGTAAATAGGTTTTTTTGATGTCTCTTTGATGTACAATTTAAATGGTATTGCTATTTATTGCATGAGCTGAGCGCCAAACATGAGATTTGTTGCTGAGCGCTACCTTAAGGTGGCGCTCCTGAAATGTGACTTTTCAAAAAACGTCAATCTGGGGCCAATTTTAGATGTACAATAGCAAGCTGGTGTAAATGTATGCTCAAACACAAAATAAGAAGTTGATTGATACAGATTAGCATTCACTATAGCCCAAACGTGAGCGGAATTTCGGCTTGCGATTTCTCTTCACAGCAAGATAGCTGTTGCACAATCAATAGCTCATTTTGCTTGCCATAACGTGATCGAGCGGTCGCAAAATCTTATTTTTGATGAATATGATTGATATATTGAGAAACAGCAAAATCACGATTTTCGAAAAACGTAAATTTAACTAAATTTCTTAAACACTTTCGATTCGCTCAAAATCAAATTTTGCGACCGCTCGAAGACAACGAGGTGCATTAATGTGCCAAATTTTACGCTTTTTCGTTGAACCAATTTTTTAAAATCGCAAGCCGAAATTTGCGTTTGTATTCACACGCACTTTATTTCAGCATCATGCAGAAAATACAGCTTTATTTTACAAAAAAATTACACCACACTCAGTAACTGACCAAATATTTTAAAGTATGTGCAAGTAAAACACAGCTACTAGTGTTTTTCAATCTTCCAAAATCATCACTTGAGTGCAAATACACTGGCTTAAATAGCCATTTTTGTGAAAATATATTTTTCTTACAGAAAAAAGCTCAAAAATTTCGGAAATTTTTTTCATGCAATATGGGTATCAAATTAAAGGAAATTCACTTCTGAACAACTTTTGTTCTTGCGATGCATGTTTATTTTTGCGCATTTTCAAAATAATGGCCATAACCCACATTTCAGGAGCGCCACCTTAAATACAAGAATGTAGACGCGGACGGTGTTTGTCCACCGTTTATAACGTAATAAGCGCAAAAAAATTTATTGTTAATGCATTTAACTATACATATATGTATACTAAGAAAATGCATATTTGGGCTGAAGTCATTCAATCGTCTTGTATATGTATATATACCACAAAATTTTAACCGTTTTTGTAACTTAATAAGTGAACAACCAAAATTATTATCAGCTTTGCAACTTATTCATTTGTCTGTATATATACATGTATATGTGGCTGAAATGCGTCATAAAAAGAAACGTGCACACTTACCGGAAGCACATGTCTGCATTCAATATTTCAGCTCACAGCTGAACTGAAATTTTTAAATCAGTTACACGCAGAACTGATTTTTTATTTTCAGTTATACGCTTAACTGAAAATAAAATCAGTTTTGATGCTTAACTGAAAATAAAATCAGTTAACTGATTTAAATCAGTTTTTGGAGTCTAAATCAGTTAAGTTATCAGTTAAAGTTAAGGCTCAAAATAATTTCAGTTAAAGTTAAAGTTAAAGTTAACCCCGAGAAATTAGATCAGTTAAGTTATCAGTTAACTTTAACTGATAACTTTTTTAAAAAAAGTTATCAGTTATCAGTTAACTGAAACACCCCTACTACCGTCATGTATGACGGGTAATTTCTTCGGCGCTAGCCTTGGGGAGGTCGAGACCATCCGACTAGGGGATAAATTATCCCCTCTCGGTCCCCTGTCACCTGCGTAGGGCTGCGTGCACTTCACTAGCAAACACTAGAAAAAATAGCATGCTGCCACGTGCGCGCTGCTCTCCTGTTCCGGGCTTGCTCGAGGACAGGCTGACTAAACGAAACTCACTGAGGGTATCAAAGTCAGGGGCGTGCTGTGAAAAAAAACATCCACAGCAGAGCAACCAAGCTCAGTACTGTGGAAGTGACCCGGAATCATGGAGCATGCGTTTGAAAGTGGCCAGGTTTGGAGCTGACACGATTTCCTGGGGGAGCGAATTCCAGTGCTCCACTGTCCTGTAGGAGAACACTTGGCGAGCGTAATTCCATCTAGGAGTAAATAGAGGCCTCAGACGGTTCAGGTGACCTCGTAGTCGACCCGCTGGTGCAATTTCGAATAAATGTCCAACAGGCAAGTCCACCATACCATGAAACATTCTGTACAGTAGAATTAGATCCGCACGGAGCCGCCTCGTTTGCAAAGACTTTCTTGGTAAGTCAGATCCGCGAAACCAGGCACCATCCTAGTCACCCTGCGATGCACCCTTTCGACTAGTTCAATGTCTCTGTTATAGTGAGGGCACCACACAGTGCAACAGTATTCCAAAATTGGCCTTACGAGCGATTTATACAGCTTGCTCACGATTAGGCATGGGCACGTTTAAACGGTTTGAACCGTTTAAACGCGTTTAAACGTTTAAACGGTTTGGAAACGTTTAAACGTTTACGGGTTCAAAAAACGCGGTTTTCGAACTGTTTAACGTTTAGTACGTTTAAACGTTTAAACGCGTTTAAACGTTTAAACGTTTAAACGTTTAAACACGTTTAAACGTCTAAACGTTTAAATGTTTAAACGCGGTTAAACGTTTAAACGTTTAAACGTTTAAACGCTTACATGTCTAACCGTTTAAACGTTTAAACGCGTTTAAACGCTCACTTGTTTAACCGTTTAAACGTTTAAACGCGTTTAAACGCTCACTTGCGTAACCGTTTAAACGTTTAAACGCGTTTAAACGCTCACTTGTTTAATCGTTTAAACGTTTAAACGCGCTTAAACGCGCATTTGTTTAACCGTTTAAACGTTTAAACGTTTAAACGCGGTTAAACGTTTAAACGTTTAAACGTTTAAACGCGGTTAAACGTTTAAACGTTTAAACGTTTAAACGCGTTTAAACGTTTAAACGCGTTTACGTTTAAACGTTTAAACGGTCAAAAAACGTTTACAACCGGAAAACGCGTTTGAACGTTTACAGATTTTTGTAAACGTGCCCATGGCTACTCACGATCTGGACGCTTTTGCTGCAGATCACTCTTCGAATGCAATACACCACTTTCTCGGCCCGCTTTACTGCTTCAGCACAGTGCGAAGAGTTTTTCATATCGTTTGAGATCATAACTCCGAGGTCCCGAATGCGTGGAAGTGCTTCCAGTTGCGATCCACCGAGAGTGTATTCGTGGCAGGGATTTGAACGACCAAAGTGAAGCACACCGCATTTGTCCACACTGAACTCCATCGCCCACTCATTTGACCAACTCTATAAAGCATCCAAGTCCAGTTGCATGTCGGCGACATCAAGCCCGGTGCTTAACGGATGTTTGGAAATTCGACGGAACTTCAGTCTGCAGTCTGCAAACTTCAGAAGTCCCCCGCCAACCGACAGGTCGATCGGATTCACAAAATACATAAACAAAGTGGGACCAATAGTTCTGCCTTGTGGCACGCCGCTGGGAACGTGGATGGGATTTGACGAGGATATATGATAGCAGCGAAACTTCAAAAACACGAATTTTCAAAAAGTACAAAAAAAGTACATAAAAAGTATATACATAAAAAGTACAAAAATAGTACAAAAAAAGTACAAAAAATGTACAAACCCACTTTTGTACTTTTTTTGTACTCACTTTTTTCCTGTGCACCCCGTGTACTGTATGCAGCAAAGCAAAAAATATTGTACTTTGTATTTAATTTTGTTACCCTATCTGACTATACAAACATGTGAGATACATATTAATCAATTAACACAGAATATGATAATAAGGAAACCGAAGTGAAAGGCTCAAAATCAACAGTCTTTCCCGGTCATACTGGTACAAGTGGTAACAAACACTTCAAATCAAGCCAATAGTGTTCTGTTAAGCAATGAAGTTGTCATGGCAAAAGTGCGTGGCTATCCAGTCTTGCCAGCGCGACTTGTCAAGAACCTAGCCGGAACTCCGTTAGGGGGACGGAAGCCTCCCAAAAATTCAGAGGCCGTTCACCTCTTCAAGACCGATAAATTTGCGTTTGTTCCAAAAAAACAGATTTACGAGTTCACTGGCAAGATTGAAAATACAAGAAATGAAAACTTTAAAGATGCCATTAAACTCGCTCAAAATTGGGCGAAGTCTACTCCGAGCCTAAAAGATAAATTGCTTCAAAAGGTCGGATCTAATTGCAGTTTAATAACCCTGCCAAATCTGTATTTTTATTCATTGGAATGAGTTTGGCGTATGATTTGTGTGTAAGATATGTACGTAGTTTGTGAGCAGCCTATGCTTATCATAGGCCTAGTATAGGCAGTCTTTTTTTCTGCCATTGGGGGCCTAAAATTGACGAGTACCTACAATCAAAAACAAATTAATTAATTAGAACAAAGTACGTAAATTTTAAACTTACTTCCAACTTTAATATTTTATTACGCACAGTTTGTTTTTTCCAGCAGAATTTTATTATCTGCCAGAGCCCCCCTTGGTTGTCTGACTTTTGACAGACAGCCATTAAATTGGCCAGCCAATCTAGTATTTATGTAAATTAGTTTTAATTCATGAGCCAATCAGCAGTGTTGTGGCCTACGTTTATAAAAAATCAGCCAATTGGTTTTCAATGGGTGGAGTCGGAGTGTTTATAAGATAATATGCAAATTAGTTTTAGTGTTTGGGTCAGTTTTAGTCAAGAAATCAGATCATAGCCGTAAGCGGCGGCAGGCAGTGGTGGTTGATCTGAAAGGACTAGGAAGCAATCAGCAAAGACAGGAGCCGAAACTTAAAATTGCTGCAAAATACCTACGCCTATCCGGATGACTGGACTTTGTAGAATGTTGATCCACTGCAGTACCTAAATTAATCGGTGCAGGCCACAGACTTACAAAACTTACAAACGAATGGAAGCAGCAAGGAGCTTAGACTAGCCCAATACTCCTTTCAGTTCAAAGAAATGTTAGTACCTGGATTTAGGGTGTAAATTACAGAGGAGGTAGCCTAGTAGCCGGTAGGTAATAGCGACTGCCGAGTGCTGTCGAAGTACCGACAAGAAGAGTTTGTTTGTGCGTAATTCTAACTCTGTAAATATAGGCGCGAAGCGACAAACGGTTTGCAGACTAAACACCGTACTCTACGAAGGCATACACATTGTGGTACCCAGCACACAAAACAAAACACGATCTGACAACCAAATCAAATCAACCCGAGACCCAAGTCTACGTGATTATATATTTTTAAGGGCTATACATATTTTTAAGGACTAAAATCCGAGTGTAACACCTTATGTAACTAATTGTTGCCGCTATAATCCGTGTGTATCCCTACACGCTATTTTGGGTAGTGTGTTAATATGTACCAACTTCTATAGCTTAGTTTTTTTCAAAGTTACATCTTTCAGTTAGTCTTTAGCTTCAGCCAAAACACCTTATTTTTTCAGCAAAATCAAATCAAGGTTTGGCATTGGCTCGAACTCGTACGTGAGCATTGATTACACGCAGGCATGTTATGACCAACTTAGCCTTGGTCAAATACATAATGACCAAAAAGCGGTCAGAACAATTAGCTGATTTTGTTCAGAAATTGGATTGCTTTGGTTTGGGCCACGCCCCACACACTGCGGTAACTTCGACCCAAAAAGTGAGTGAGTGATGTGACCAAGATACTGAGTTAACGTTTATGCGGAACCTGACTTTGACATAGCAACATAATATAAACAGAGTTTTCTTTGACCCAAAAAGTGACCTCGATTTGGCAGACAGCCGTAGTGAGCCTTGGTTAAGAAGTGACCGTGATATGACCAACATAGTTCGCGTTTATGGTATTAGTATATAAATATACGTTGTGCTTTTTGCGCCACCACGGCGGAAATTGCCCCTTTTAGGGGCCTACTTGTTAAACTGTTATTACTATTATAACTTGTATTTGTTACATGTTTACTCGTTAGGATGAATTCTGGATCCAGTTTCGGTCTCAAGCAGATTTTAAACCACATTTTTTCATGCATTTAGCAAAAAAGATGATAGTATTTATTGACAAAAGTTATACAATGTTGCACACTTCAACGTTCCCCCGGGAGTGTCACGGAGGTGAAGTAAAGCACAATGAAAATTTGTGACTAAAAAAGCTTGCATGTTAACTGTGTACAGTTTAACTCTCAATGATAGTTATAGCAATATGGTGCGAGTTACTGTAATGTTCCTTTTTCCTGTTGGGCAACAGCCCAACAGGTCTTTAATTTTGATTTTGGAATCTTAACACACTGCTACGTTAAAGTACTTGTGTGGGGGGGGTGTTTTACACGTCTTCTACCGTACATTTGCATCTGTCACTGCCAAATGCCTTGTATTTTCACTTGTCTTCTTACAGTAGGTGTTCAGCGGTAGGTGAAAATTTAAAAGTCAAAAAAAACAATGATGCACTAGGAATCGAATTAGTGACCTAATGGTTACAAAGCTAACACACTAGCCACTCAACCACTGAGATTCCTGCAATTTTAAGCTTGTACATCCAGTAAAACTTATTCCTCAATTCCAGTGTTTGCCAATGTTGACATTTGACAGCGTTGCCTGCTTGAAAAGTGATGCAAATACAGACCAAGTTGAAATTAAAAGTTTTTGAGTAAAAATGCCTGCAGAGTACATACAGTGATTAAACTTCACTATTTAAAACCTTTTGACTGAGATTTTGCAGTTTTGGTGGCTGCAAAATTATCCGTTTTTTTACAAAAACTGAATCAATTAACTGACCCAACAGGTTTACGATGGCCTCTGGCCAATGTACTTGAAAGTGTATGCTTTATACTTACTGAAGATTTTGCCGCAGATTTGGCTTGTTTGATAAAATCCTGAACTGTTCGTTTATTGCCTACAAGCTCGGTCCTGACAGAACAGAACAGAACTTTGTCATAGTTTCTAGCTCTCGCAACGTTATATTGGGAACATAAGTAGTCTAGGCATAGCCTATCGTTTGCATGCAATCCTAGCTACTGCTGCCGATGCTACTTTTTTTCTGAAAATGGGGGCAGTGTAACTCAAGGAATCAGAAAAATAATATTTATTGAAATTTCAACAGTAATGTGCACAAGTACGATTAAAGACAATAAAAAAGGTTCTAGCATTTTGTTCAAGTTCAAAATATCTTCTTATTATAAAGTAAAATTTACGTTCTCTTGAACGTGTCCCCCCTTTCCAAAAATTCCAGACAACTTCGATTTTGTCAGTTGTGTTTGCTGTGTATACAGTTGCTCATTTGCATGTTCTATTGTGAAAATATGCAAATGAGCAAAAGGTATTGACTGCTGAGTGCTCACTTTATTAGACGTCTGGGTGATGGCAAGGACTTGCAACTTTAATTGTTGGATATGTAATGCTAAACAGTAGGTACACAATGTTATGTCCATTACATAAATTTGCTCATCACAATACACACTGCAATTGTCTGGGTTGTCTGGGGCTAATCGGGCTTGTCTGGGCTTACAGAATTTTTAGTATTTTTGTCGCAAAGACCTGACCTCAGAGTAGAGCTAAAAAGCGCATTAGAAAAATCAAGCAGGATTGGTTAGTTGACTACTTCACGTCATGACTACATGGAACAGGCTATTTCACACCTGACATATTGTGCTCTTGTTCTGTAAACTTTTATGAGAATGTGTAATCGAACACTGATAATACGGCAAGCTTCAGGACACTGATAATACGGCAAGCTTCAGGACACTGATAATACGGCAAGCTTCAAGCAAAATCTAAACCTGAAGCAGGACGAGCTCACAAAAATAGTAGCCCATTAAGGGTCGATTACGCGATTCATACGCATTGCAGTATCCGCTTGGCAAAAGTGCAAAATCACATAGAAAACTGATCTTGTAGGTTTCGGTACTGGTGGTTGTAGTGGTGTGATTTTCCCGTGAGTTTCCTATTCTCAATTATGCCTTAAGCCCGGTTCGTACTCGTTCTTATTCTTGTTTCTATCGTTTTGTCCTTCAGCAATTCCAAGACGGTTTTCAAACCAAATGGTCACAATTTTTACACGAAGAAAGAATACGTAAATTGCAAATTGTATGCTTGAATTTAGACAAAACGATTGTGTTAACGTTTCCCAATAGTTACCAAAAATTGTCCTTGTCCCTATGTTAACGAGGACAAGTATGAGCCTGGCTTAAGGGGGTAGTGTCGCGAAAGCAGTCGATTTTGCGTAACTATAAAACATTTTCAGAAAGAGATACTACATCGTTCTTTATACATTTTGAAAATATATGTTGAGGCAAGTATTTTCGCCAAGTTTCATCAAAATTGATGCAGTATACTGTTTACAGTGAGGTTGCAAAGTTGGAAAAATGACGTTTTAAAAACCTATTCACATTCGATTTTTTCGTCACAATTATCAACTTATTTGTTTAGTTTACAGCTACGCTTTAATTTCAGTTGAACTAAATTGAACGAAAACGAAACGAAAACGAAAACGAAAGCGAAAGCGAAAACGAAAACGAAATGCACGAAACTCAAATAATTTCTATTGCGACCCAAAAGTTGTAAGCCTAGACACTTGATTTGATTAGTTTTTAATGGATGAGAGCGCCTGTCTTTTTCTGCTGCCCTGAGTATTGCTCTGCTATTTATGTTTGCCGCTCTCAGTCTCAGCTACGTAAATAAATATACTAAACTTTAAAGAAGCATACCGCCATAAACTTGACAGCTGAGACCGCCTCAGCTGCCAAATTACACAACGAGCGAAAACGAAAACGAAGCAAAGAGCGAAAACGAAACGAAATTGAACGAAAGCGAAAACGAAAGCGAAAACAAAAACGAAATTTTTATCAACTGAAATTAAAGCGTAGCTGTATTTGCATAGACTAAAAGGACATATGTTGTAGTTTATGCACACAAAATTTAGTGCAAATTGCTAGAGTGATTGCGGAGTAATACCTATTTAAACTGTGAAACTGTGCGTAAACAGTGAAGTACTCACAGCAATAATGATAAATTGTGAAAAATTTAGACGCTTATTTTAAAATCAAAAGAAAAACGAAGCTTTATTTTTCTTTTTTCTTATTTGTGGCAAAAAACCGTGCGTCGACACGTTATGTGTGCTTCACAAGCTGGCCAATCTGATATCTGGCTGAATTTTTTGAATTTTCATGTCCTTATTGTGTGATGTCTGGCTTAGAATCGGTGATTGGTTCAAGATATTGGTAGATATTGGTAGTCTACTGTCTGGCAGTACTTGTTTAACACAGTATAGCATTGGACTAGTTTCTCAGTGAACGTACAAGTTCAAAGCAAAAAGATCTCTTTTTGCAACCTATGAGCAAAACTGCTTTCGCGACACTACCCCCTTAAGCGGCGCCGACAATGCTCTGAAATCTGAATAAAATAACCGTTTGGTTTTGACGTATTTAGTTCACAGGGGTAGTTTGGCAATTTGGTAACTTTACGCACCTCAGCTATTTTTTAAGTTGACAACAAGCACGTTTTGCGAGTAAGGTTAAACTTATTTTAGACAGATCGGGGTGTGACGTACTTGCAGTGCTGAGTAGGGTTGTTTAAATTATGAGATTTTAAATCAGTTAAAGTTACAGTTAAGTTATTTGCCAAAAATTAAATCAGTTAAAGTTACAGTTAAGTTATTGGCCAAAAATTAAATCAGTTAAAGTTACAGTTAACTGATAACTTTAACTGATACTTTCACTGAAATTAATCAGTTAGGGTGCCAAATTTTGGAAATGTTCAGAATTTTGAGGATGCGCTAAAATTGCACGTTTTTATTAACTAACATAACTTGCCACTTTACAAATAACTTGCAAGTCCACTAGACTACTTTTCCAAATGATAAATGTTTGTATTACACGCACGTGGCTACCGGCTACATCAGTGACTGTGCATTAACAAAAACTTAAATTAGTTTTACTTCTTTCATGATTTTAATTTAAACATGTTGGACACGGGGCGGGTTGGCCCGCGGGGCGGGGCGGGGCCGAGCAGAGGTTTTGCCCCGCGGGGA
Organism: Trissonchulus sp. WLG1_4; assembly: GCA_030248245.1. Taxonomy (NCBI): domain Eukaryota; kingdom Metazoa; phylum Nematoda; class Enoplea; order Enoplida; family Ironidae; genus Trissonchulus; species Trissonchulus sp. WLG1_4. The sequence continues at coordinate 10,545 of JASANF010005180.1, forward strand.
TTTATGATTTTTTACTGTACCGACTTATTTTTTAAATGTCGTGTTTTTTGTGCTACTCAAGCAGTAAAAAATTCAAGCTATATTTTGGCCGATTTCTAAGCTATGTCAGTTTAGATGGCAAAATTGCAGACGTTTATCCTTGACATTTGTTAATAAAGGCTTGAGTATTTAATGGTGAGGTCTAAGAAGTTGTCATGTAGGTAGGTACCTCAAGCCTAAGCCTGAGTTCAACACACTAAGAAGGGCGTTTCCCTACGCCCCCCTCAGCTGAGTACAGGGTCCTGAAATGAGGGGTATACTTTGTAATGTGCAGTCAGCAACTATTCGCCCTGGAGCGTGAAACAAATGTGCATAAACTTGTGTGCAACGCGCACTCGTTCATGTATGCGGCGCTTCACGTAAGTTTGCGCATGAATTGCTGAGTGCACTGCATCGTGCTATAACCTATGTATATAAATAATTTTGTGAACGTCTCCCAACACAAGGAACATGCCTATTTTGCATAAAAATGGAACTTTCCATAACATAACTGAAAATCATTTTCAGTTATGCGCATAACTGAAATTATATTTTCAGTTAAGCGTGTTAACTGAAAATATTTTCAGTTAACTGATTTAAATCAGTTTTTGGCGATAGCTTCAGTTAAGTTACAGCAAGAGTACATAATAGGAAGAGTATGGCACTTTTCCTATTATGCCTACGGGCGTGCGTCCAATGCGCAGCGCGAAATAGCCCGTTTATGTACGGTTTTGAGGGGGGGGGGGGTACCCCCCACTCCCCCCTCAACTGAAGACCCCGTGCTCAACTGAGGGGGGGGGTACCCCCCCTCAACTCAGTACCCCGTCTTCAGTTGAGGGGGGGTACCCCCCCCCTCATTTCAAGACACTGACAAGGGCTTTTGTTGATGTGCTGAAATGAGGGGGGGGGTACCCCCCCTGAACTGAAGACGGGGTACTGAACTGAGGGGGGGGGGGTAGCGCAAAGACTTTCTCAGTGTCTTGAAATGAGGGGGGGGGGTACCCCCCCTCAACTGAAGACGGGGTACTGAGTTGAGGGGGGGTACCCCCCCTCAGTTGAGCACGGGGTATCGAACCGAGTAGGGGGTACCCCCCCTCAGTTGAGTACGGGGTCTTCAGCACACATGTGCAGGTAAGGAAATCTGGGGGGGGGGAGCCGCCGACCGTGGGGGGGGGGGTGCGGAGCAACTTTTTCGGCGAATTTTGCTTAGTGAGCCACCCATTTTGCTCCCCGGCTGCTCAATTTAGCTTCGTGAGCTACTTTCAAAAAATTCTGGGGGGGGGAGCGGACCTGTCTGGGGGGGGGGGAGCGGGGACCGGTTGGGGGGGAGCAATCCCCCCCCCAACCCCCCCCCGCCCATGTATGGTCTTCAGTTGAGGGGGGGGGTACCCCCCCCCTCAAAACCGTACATAAACGGGCTATTTCGCGCTGCGCATTGGACGCACGCCCGTAGGCATAATAGGAAGAGTGTCATACTGTTCCTATTATGTACTCTTGGTTACAGTTAAGTTAACTGCCTTTGTCACTAAATCAGTAAAAAGTTTAACTGCTACGCAAAATGTAATCAGTTAAGTTATCAGTTAACTTAAACTGATTACTAAAATAAAAAAGTAATCAGTTATCAATTAACTGAAACAACCCTAGTGCTGAGGATATTAATATAAAACGCGGCGCTTTTTTTAAATTTTTTGAAGCCTACGTATCAAATACACTTGTCCAATGTTAGTCGTAAGCTTAGCCAACAGTGCGTCGATTTTGCATAAATTTTCCTACCTAAGAGTTGAAACGTGCTCACTGTGAACAACTTGAGTTCACAATTGATCATTGTATTGCAAAACTGTACTTAATAGCCAGTAATAGGTAACATTGCGTACATGTTGCCGAACGAGACATAGCAAAATAATTTACAACAGCTACCCTACGGTAAGCCGCTTAAGCTACCATGTCTTAGCCAACGGCGCCCATACTGCGGACTGCACAGCCGTGTGATGGCATGGTTGTCATAAGGTTCAAAATTCCTGGCTTCCGACGCGTCAATAAATATTCCACGAAACATTGTCGTGACACGTTTCGTCAAATTACTGTGTTCTTTATGCAAAAACTGCCAGTAGAGGGTACATAGATACGCAAATGGAGCAGGCTGGTTATCGTCACCAAGTACGTACATACACGATAAAGACACACACGCTCACACAAACAGTGTTATTTGCTGACCTGCCAGCAATTTAACACTAGGATAGATGCAATTGTGTGCTCTTGATGCACACGTTTGCAAAATAGTATATACGCGGCGGCCTCGCCGCCGCGAAAAATATATTCCCAAACAACTTCCACAATGCTTCAAGAAAAGTTATACAGAATTACATAGCACAAAAATCAAGTCTCTCCAAATATTCAAAAATCATCAGTTTAGGCGTTGTTAGTTTGTCAAGTAGTCTGCTGTTTGATTCAAGTCTGCAAAACACAGACTTACAATGCTGTAGGATGAATTTTCAGTTAAGGCCACAATCAATGAAATCCACAAAATTCGCAACGATTTAGGCAATATTGCGTTATAAAATTAAGTTCAGATCATACGACAGCTTGCGTAAACCATGGTTTAGCAAAATATGTAATTTCGTGGAATCCATCCACCCTAAGGGTTCATTCTAGTACTAATACGAAAGCGACTTATTAACTTGCAGATTTAATGAAACCGACCTATTTCAGTCTGCTATTTAAGAACTAACTGATTACTCCGTTTCTATTGATTGTCAAGGATGAGCTCTTTCATGAAAATTTTGTTTGTAACGTGTAATCTCCTGCCCAAGATAATTATACAATTAAGTTTTGTGCAAAATCATTTTTAATCGTTTTGAGCATCTCCGAGATGGAACTCTGCACTTTTTAAGGACAACTTGTTTATTTTTTTGACACTAGTCTCTCAGCACCAAACGTCAATAATAATTCTAGCGTATCGAAGAGTAAACGGGTTGCCAAATGCCGACCTAAGCGTAGGACCTTCTATTCTAGGCAAAGGACTCTCTATTATGAACAAAGGATTTCCTATTGTAGGCAGAAGACCATATACTGTAGACACTCTTTGAAGGGTCCGGAACGTTCACGTCCAAAATGAATCTCGTATTCGTGTTCAAGGGCTCAAATTGCTTATACCGGCCTTGTCAGCCGCGGCCGACAAAAAAGTTCGGCCGGCCGGTTTGGGTTCGGTTTCATAAAAGATTAGTTACAATTCATTAGTAACACTGACGTACATAAACTAGAAAATTTGCGTTTTGCACTTACGTTAGCTATATTTTTCATTAGATACCGCGACTTTTTGAGATTTTAACCACATGTTATGCTACAAATTGGCAACCTGTCATAAAATTTAGAACAAAAATAAAGTGTAAACGCAAAGTTATACTGCATTTTCTATGTTGCATCAGTGTTACTAAAGAATAATGATTCATTGTTTATGAAACGGAGCCTTGTCAGTATTTTTGAAAAAAAGCAAATTCATCCAAAGTCAGAGTGTCATTTCGGCCTAACTTAGCCTACCGGACCGTTTATGCCGGCCAAATTCGGTCGACTGGTAGAATTAGCCAGCCAGTTTTCAGCGGCCGGCCGGTGATTGTCGTGTCGACCAGCCTACTGAAAATTCCGGCCGGTCACAAAAACTATGAATAACTAGTCAAAGTCCCAAAGTTTCAAGTTTAAAGTAACGCCTGCCTAAACACATCCAATTCTCAGTTTCGAATTTGACTGGTTTAGAGTATGAAGTTGGACCCCTAAAAGGGATTCTCTGAGCAGCCATGGGGAGATTCAACGGAGTCATGGACAAAGATGGACCTCAGGTTTATGTTCAGGGGCTCAATTTCACAGTTTTGGCTTAGAAATTTTTTTTTTGCTCAGCTGTTTTTAGCCTGTAATGCCCGGCCTTGATTTCTCTAAGCAACCGAAATCTGACACTTTCTAGCTTGTTGGCAGGGCTCGAGCTGCATATATGCGTCACAAATATATAACGAAATGGATATTCGATAGAATTTGAATGGTGAACACTCTGTTGGTAGATTAAGGACACTTCTCATAGCCATGAAAAAATGTTTGTGTTAAAATGCATTTAAGGTGGTAGTTCCAGTATAGCAGTTTTTTTACGTGAGGCTTTTTTCAAAGCTATTTTTTAGAACAACAAGTAAAGCAGGAATAAAATGGCTGCAAATTTTCGAAACAAAACTCAAGACTGTCTGCTATCACGTTTTGAGCACTGATAAAATCCAAAGTTAACACTAGCTACTCCACTGGCTTACAGTTTAGTAAGCCAGTGTGGTAGCTAGTCTTAACCATGGTATTTTACACCAAATAAAAAATGCTCTGTGTGTTTTTTGGCGTAGTTTAAGAAAATCATAGTCTTTTTACTCATAGTGTACAGATCTGTCAGAAAAACGTGTCACTGCGATTATGGAACTACCACCTTAACTTCAATTTCAACGCAAAAACTGCACCTGTTTCAGAAGACAGCAAATCTTGAAATTATACGAAAATTTATGACATTACCTACCGTAAATGTACGAAAATTGCCATCTCTAAGCAAATACATTTCTAACCGTCTAACATTTCTAACTACATTTCTAACATCCCCGTTCCCAATCAACCCCCTCTCTGTCTGCGTGCAAATAGACACGCTTTCTACGCTGTATTAAAATTCATATTAAAAGTATATAAAAATTTATTTTACTATGAATATAAATACAGCTTGCCAATTTTTGCACAAGTATATATGCCATATATGTTCAACGCTATATACTAATCGCGCTATATTAAAAAGAATATTAAAAATAAAGTGCATTTAAATATTAATATTGGGTTTTTATTTTTAATAAATTATTAAGATGAATAGAGCTTTCGAAATCTTTTTAATTTAATATTAATATAAATAACGTACCTAATTTATTTTTATTTTAATATTAATATAAATAGAAGTCCCAGAATATTTTTAATAAAATATTAATACAAATATAATTCCAAAATTATTAATATTTAAAGTATTTTAAATAGCGACTTTTAATATTAATATTTATTATTAAAATGACAGTACTATTTACTTATAGTCTACACGGAAATTTATACTTATTTTGCCCCGCTTGTGTGTAATGGTTAATTGGACCCTGTCCTAATGAGGCTGTTATAATTAGACTTCTGCTCTCATCTAAAAGTAGACCTGTCCTAACGGGACGCTCCTCTTTCTGTTGTTGTAATAATAGTTCTGCCTTAATGGGACACTGGCCTTAACGGTACCCAATCTTCAGTACAAATTGTGGGCTATACCTGCGAAATTGTTTAAGATATGGAGCTATGTATTTGGGTATTTAGGTGCAGCAAAGATATTTTTGACGCTTCTTAGCAGGTTTTTTCTTCAAATTAGACCTCAGGCTTAGGCTTAGGCTTAGTGCTTAGGCTGAGCGCTTAGACTCGGAGTTCAGGCTTAGGCTTAGTGTTTAGGCTGAGGCTTAGTGCTTAGATTAAGGCTTATTATATGGGTTAGCAAAGGATTATTTTTAGTTGCTGGCATTGAATAAAAGGGCGTTTCTTACTGTGGAATCATAAATAAAGTTGAACTCTTGAACCGAAATTGGCTGTCAGCGCTAGCTTGATGCTGAGCATCAATGACGTTTTGAATTTGTATTTATGGTAACCGGATTTGTTAAAAATTGTAGCCAAAGATGGCGTTTTTTCTTAGAAGATGTAATTACTTCATTGTCTACGCAAACATAAACAGGAAAAATTTATATGTAAGGTCAGTTTACCGATGTGTATTTAACCTATTTTGTAGTTGGAAAAATAACATTTTTTGGCATAAAGAAGCAGAATATTTTTCCAACAAAGCTGAATTAAATATATTATTGTTATTGGTGTCGGGAAGAAAATTCGGGTTCGGGTTCGGCTTCGTGTACGGTTCGGGTTGTTTTTTGAGTCCGGGTTAGGGTTCGGTTTGGGTTCGGGTACAAGTCAGTAGAAGTGGTTGGGGTACCTGAATCTTGTGACCAAATTTCAAAATTTGTGTACCAAATTTCTAAAAATTATAACGTTTTTAGTATGATAAATGTAACAGCCACGCTCACATAGAGTATAGGGGGTGCTTTATTAACAACAGCATAAACAGCACACAGACAGCAATAGTCAGCTCCGGCCGACAGGAGATATACGAGAACTCAGCAGCGACTGCAGTCTCCAGCGTACTCTATGACTTAGCTAGAACTCTCCGCACTAACTTGCCTAGTGTATTTATACATAGTACTAACTGGGACCCTGGTTATTCGTGTCTAATTATAGCTACGAACTAGTCATCCAAAAATGCGGCGGTCCTTTCAACTGGCATTCCACAAGTTAGGCTGGAATGCTAGTTTCACATGGAGGCTATGGGAAAGTGGCAGTTACGGTAGCGCTAGAGAGTAGCTAAGCCAATTAGGAAAGCACTGTGCACCTGCATCTATATACGCAGTATACGTATGTGCGTATTAGCTAGATTTTGCAGGTTACTACATCTCCCCCCACTCAAGACGAAACCTCTCCAGAGGATTAACTAACAAACAAGGATTATGCAATACCATAGAAAAGTAATGGAACGCTGACGAATATAATTGTTCTCGTTCCATTAATTTTCCGCGTAATAACCGGGTAACCGGAACAATAAACATACATACCGCAGCGGTAACCATCATTCAAATTCATTCACACAGAGGCCGCGAGACCATAAAATGACACTTACATATGGATACAATCAGTGTGCAAACACAAAGTGATTCAGAGATATAGGATATGGCGATATGGCTTTGGAATAACATAGCGGTAAGAATAAGGCTATTACTTGGATTGGATCAACAATTAAAGTGACATAAGCTAAATAACATAAGTCGATAATAATAATAATAATAAGCTAATGCAATAAAAGACATGATAAATAGTTAGACGAAGTTACTGGGTAAGGCCAATGCCGTTGGTTTACAAAGAGGCAATGTTCTTGAGCTCTTCTAACCATTCGTAAATGGCGATGGAGCTAGGGTGCAACCCGTCCGGCAGATATCTCTCCCGGGTCAAGCGAGACCGGCGCCGTAGCTTCTCGCCAAAGTCGCACAGTCGGAAGCCTTTCAAGCAGGCCAAATTTCGAAGCTCGATATTGATGCGGTCGATCTTTTTCATCTCCGTGGCGTCTTCCCTTGGCAGTAATGAATTCATTACCAGCCTGTCTGCCCCCACGCATCGAATGGCCACATCGATTAAATC
>JASANF010005182.1:0-14386 GCA_030248245.1 Trissonchulus sp. WLG1_4
TTTTGTGTAACCTTCTTCGTTCAGTTACGTATTGCTTTTCTCCCGGAACGGTTTGAAATTCACTTTGCAACAACTTTTTGGTTATAACCCGAGTACTTTGGGTATAAATCAAATCCAGCTCTTTGCTTGAGTAAAGTGGCTTCATCTTTGTGGAACTTCTTCGGCCTCTTGTAAAAGTTTTATTTTCACTGACAAAAATACATTCCACTACCTTCGCTTTAGTTCCCGAAATAATACAGATATATACTGAATGTTATTTCTGGAAATATTAATGCCTCATTATAAAATGACACTGAAATGCAGATATATAAATTGTCATTGGCAAACTTCCGTTTTAGGCAATACAAAAATTAGAGTCTGGTTCACTGTGTATGGAATTACATCTGTAGCTTTAGGCTCAAAAATTGTCTTCTGGCATTTACTGAAAACATAGCACAAGGAAAGGCCTACAAGTATAATGATAGACATGTTGTTACAAGTACATCGTTTGCCTTGGAATGAACAGACTTCAGTAAAACACATTTTGCAGAAAAACGTACATACATACATAGTGTTCAGCATAGTTGTCTCATAATAAATTTATTAAATAAACAAAGCAAGTGGGTGGGTGAAAGAAGGCGAACCATTGTTACCTCGCAATGGCCAGCTATACCGCTTAAAGCATTGGGCTTGGCGAAACTGCTGGTCGGAAAATAAAACCAAACAGTTCTCCGTGTACTCTTTCATAAATATGTTTTAAAATGCAGTTTGACACCTATCGTGTTAGCATATGCGCGTTACTTTTTTTTAACTCTATTTTCATGCTACTGCACGAGACACGAAGTGAAAATTACAAACTGTTTTTAGATGAAAATATGGTGATAACTTTTGTGGTTTTAACCCCTTTGATTTGGGTAAGAATCAAATCCAGCTCGTTGCTCTCGCAAAGTGCGTTGGATTTTTTCTGTTTTTTGTGCCTCAGGGTGTTTCGCAAAGAATTTTGCTGTTTGGTGAGAGTTCAGATCTAAGTTGGAATAGAAAATGAGCTCGCAACAGGTTTTTTGTCAAATATGACAAACTACTGTACAATTCATACTGGTTCACTTTTGCAGCAAACTGTTGCTTGTTTGTGTTAAAAATAACTCCATCGTCCTAAAATAATAATTTTTCACGCTGTACATACTCAGAAGACGAGCTTGCTCGTTTTGATAAACAGTAACAGTTTATCAGTAATCAGTAAGGCTGTGGTGCAACTCAGCAGTAGAAGTGTACAAAAAGCGGGATTAAACAAGCCCAACCTGCGGCAAAACCTTCAGTAAGTATTAAGAATTAGGTTCAAGTAAGCTGACCAGCAGGTCAGCTAAAACCTGTTGTGCAGCAGATAATTATCTTATTGTAAAATGTGTATGCAAAAGTTCAATGCGTTTTTATGCAATCTTACAATAAGTTGTTTATGCAAAAACTGGAAGTAGTTTTAAAACAAATTATGTAGGAATAGGTTGTTTTGATGAGTGAGAAGTGTATTCATTCTTTCATGACCAAAAAAGACTACAGTTCGAAGGAAACATAAGATGCTGCCAACAAAATTATGTGGTCAAATGTTGGTACTATCAGCAATGTGACACACGCGCACTATGTGACACACATGAACTAAACAAACGCACATTGACATTTTTCCAGCTTACAGTGTAACTTTTGCACTAGATGTGACGCTCGCGCAGTAGCTCAGATTTTTCCGACCCTCGAAACCTAAAAATATTATCATGTTGACATACAACTTTAGAAAAATTTGAGTGTATACCAAGGGCGTACCCAGGGGGTCGGGGAATGGGGGAACTCCTTGCCCCGATTTTTTTCCCAGTTTACACAAGGGTTTTGATAGTCCGACCGGAAAAATTTTCAGATAGTCTCCATTTGTCCAAATTTGGCCTAAAAAACAAAAAATTTTTCCACATTTTTTCTAGGGGCTGCCGCCCCCTGACCCCTGCGACTCTGTGGCTCACTATTTCTTGTTATTTTCTTTGATCAAAGCCTATGCCATGTATACACGAGTACAGTATGCTGCATTTGCATGTCTACACGATCATATTATGCTACATTTACTTGTGGAATACACTGTCTGATGTGACTTCTTCCCATCTTTTATTTTAAATTTCGTCGGAAAAAAATTTCTGATACGTCTCCAGTTCACCAAATTCGGTCTATAAATTGGAAAAATCGCTTATTATTATTATTATTAAACAATTATTCATCAGATAAGAGCAATTATTAATCATCAATCAGGTATGTAATGTATGTAGGTTATGGCTATAGAGTGGTGGCCGGTGGGTCAAAGTGGGTCGCGGGTCGGGTTTTTCAGCGCGGGTTGGGTCGCGGGTTACCCACGAGTGTCAAGCCGCGGGTTGAGTTGGGTCGCGGGTCGAAAATTCTGAACCACGTCCAGCCCTGCTATGGAACTCCACATGGTAACCACTTACTTTCTCCAGCAGAAAAGCTTGTTGGTATATGGATTTAAACATTTTTTCCATTGAAAAATTGGTTGAAATTTCAAGCTTATCAACAATTCCTTTATGTGTGTGTGTGTGTGTGTGTGTGTGTGTGTGTGTGTGTGTGTGTGTGTGTGTGTGTGTGTGTGTGTGTGTGTGTGTGTGTGTGTGTGTGTGTGTGTGTGTGTGTGTGTGTGTGTGTGTGTGTGTGTGTGTGTGTGTGTGTGTGTGTGTGTGTGTGTGTGTGTGTGTGTGTGTGTGTGTGTGTGTGTGTGTGTGTGTGTGTGTGTGTGTGTGTGTGTGTGTGTGTGTGTGTGTGTGTGTGTGTGTGTGTGTGTGTGTGTGTGTGTGTGTGTGTGTGTGACGTGTATATATATATATATATGTGTGTGTATATGTGTATATATATACATATATATTATATATATATATATATATATATATATATATATATACATGAGAAAATTTCCGAGAAGTTCAAAGATAGCTCTATGTATGGCCGGATGGGTCAAAAAATAGATATGACAGATTTTTGCAGAAATCACAGGTACTTATGAGACTAGATTTGTGTCAAATATTTCTTTCTAGAAATCACCCCAAGTCGAGATATGGTCATTTGAAATTTGAGCTATGCCGCTTTTTTGGACAAATTTTACGTTCAACTTTGGTATAAAGTTTCTCAATGATTACGAATGGTAACTTTCCAGTGTTTTGTCACATGTAGCACCTATAAGTTGCATTTTATGTGACAAAACATTTTTTACAAATTCTGTGTATTCTTCAGATTACAGAACTTTTGCGTATCAGAGTTAGCTTTGGACACGAAGTTTTTCATCACTTTTCACCTTCCTGTGCCACCGTTTTCAAAGAGCAGGAAAATATTTTTCTTGCATTATTATGCGCTTGATATGTTCTATTTAGCTGTAGAATTTCAGAAAAAATAAACGACTCATGTGGGTGCCACAAGCAAACGTTATGACCATGTTAAACTACAAAATATCAATTATAGACATTCTGCTGTTATTATTTTTATTCCATTCCCTTTGAACCACCAGGAGCATTTCACATACTGTTTTTCTAATGTCGGGTAATTTTTTATAAATTTTGTGACGTATTAGAACCAACCAATACGGTAAAATTGTGCACTTTTCAGCTTGACGAAAGGACTACGCATTAAAGATTTAAGCGAGTTGGTGCGACTATTCCTTTGTGAACTTTAAGCAACCAGTTTAGGCTGGAGTCTTTTTGTTGCTAGTAATAATCTTCTAAACCTTTAACTTGTGTATACTTTACTGAAAAACACACAGAAATCGGCATTTTTTTAGAAATCGTGCATATAATTTAACAACCATATCATACAGACATACGTCTGTTTTTTAGCCATAGCATTACATACATTTTATGAACTAGCTTGAGTTACGGTTACTAAAGTCTTTTATTTTTTTAGAAAGCTGAAAAATTAACTTCGTTAGAGGTTTTTATAAGGTTTGATTTCAGTAATGCATAAATATTCATACATCAACAAATGTTGGTCAAATTTTTAGCCCAAAAACTTTTCTAATTGAATAGCAAACTATGTAATTATTGTTCAAAATTTTAAAACAAGCATATATTTTGCTGACTACATAAATAGAAAATATCTTATATATCTACCGATAAGTTAGTTGAATTTTTTATAAATGGTGTTAAAATATAAGGGATGACAATGGTAGCTTCATTTTATTAAAAAAATGTTCATGATGTTTGCAAGCCTCGAGATGCTTCAGTCATTTGTTAATGAACATCCACTATATTAGGATCATTAATATATTCAGCATTATCAAAAGTTTCGTTGGCTTCAGAAACTTTTATTCGATATGCCTGTCTGAGTTGCGGCGGCGGCGGCGGCTCGCTTCTTGTGAAAAAAACTGCTGACTTGTTGCCAACGTAAGTATTCACTTGCCATAAACAGCTTAGCATTTCTACAGTCGGTTGCCTGAAGAAATAAGTTATGATAAGCCCTTTTGTTTCAAATTTTACAATCGACTTCTAAATTATAAACAATTGCTTTCGTAATCCAAATTATAATAATTTGCGGTAATAACAAAAACTATAACAAATCTAGCGGAACACAATGTTTTTGTTTCTAATTATGCTCCCGCTGTTGACTATACTAAGTCTTTTTAATTTGTGTTCCGCTACATTTGTTATAGTTTTTGTTGTTACCGCAAATTTTTATAATTTGGATTACTAAAGCAATTGTTTATAATTTAGAAGTCGATTGTAAAATTTGAAACAAAAGGGCTTATCATAACTTATTTCTTCAGGCAACCGACTGTAGAAATGCTAAGCTGTTTATGGCAAGTGAATTACTTACGTTGGCAACAACTCAGCGGTTTTTTTTTCACAACAAGCGAGCCGCCGCCGCCGCCGCCGCAACTCAGACAGGCATATCAAAGAAAAAGTTTCTGAAGCCGACGAAACTTTTGATAATGCTGAACATATTAATGATCCTAATATAGTGGATGTTCATTAGCAAATGACTGAAGCATCTTGAGGCTTGCAAACTGCATGAACATTTTTCTAATAAAATGAAGCTAGCATTGTCATTGTCATCCCTTAAATTTTAACACCATTTATAAAATACTTAACTAACTTATTGGTAGATATATAAGATTTCCTATTTATGTAATCAGAAAAATATATGCTTATTTTAAAATTTTGAACAATAATCACATAGTTTGCTATTCAATTAGAAAAGTTTTTGGGCCAATTTGACCAACATTTGTTGAGGTATGAATATTTATGCATTGCTGAAATCAAACCTTTTAAAAACCTCTAACGAAGTTAATTTTTCAGCATTCTAAAAAAATAAAAAAACTTTAGTAACCGTAATTTAAGCTAGTGCATAAAATGTATGTAATGCTATGGCTAAACAAGTACGTCTTCCGAGTAGCAAGTTTTTATATCAGACACACTTTGTAAAGTTGAGGCTTGAACACTTTTAACTACATATTTATAAAGTCCTACATAAGTAATCTCAAATAGCTTACTGTTCCAATGGAACAGGTAGACGCGGCTTTAATGACAGTACGCAGTTTTGGGCACTTTAGTTACACTGTTCAGTTATTAGATTAAAGTGGGTCACTTGGCATTTATATATGTAGTTAATCTTTGAAAAACAGCGCATAAATTATTTGGTATATCTTCAACAGTTTTGGAAAATGACAGTTTGCATTTTTCTATAAATATACCTAGTTGATTTTTACTGTACATTTATATTTTTTGATGTTTCAGAATTTTTAAGTATTCCAAGCAACTAAAAGCTATCAAAACCAAAAGCCTGCCACTTGCATGTTAACGGCAGAATTAAAAATCCTGTAAATGTTGAAGATATTGCATCAAACTCAATCTAACCTCAGTCTAACAACTAACCGCAGTCTAACCACTAATGAAAAACACAGCAGTCCGTGTATTTTAGTACACATTAAAATCTTGGTTTCCGTTTGAAATAGCTCACTGCAAGCTGTTTAAAAAAGTGTCTCAATTTTTTATCCCAAAATAAAATAACAGTCACTAATTAACTAAATCATTTACTATACATAAAATTGATTGTTCAATAGTAGAAAAAAGTGCAGGACAAAGTGCACTGTTGACTACAATATTTCCCCAAAAAGAAAAGCCTCCCTGTATTGGGCACGCAATATTATCGCTGGAAGCTATGCAACTCGTCAGCAGCTCACTGCTAACCTTCCGCAGCCTAACTGTGTATCGAATCGATAATATCGATATGTCATGTAACAGCGGTGATCAAAACCGGTTTTTCTTGCAGCAATAAATTGCACACGCTACTGTGACTGTGCATATGGACAAGGTAGCAAATAACACACGCGCGGCAGGACCTGACTTTTCTCTCCGTTACAGACAGTGCCCTCCGGCCGCCGCGTAAAAACATATGTATGTCTGTATGATATGGTTGTTAAATTATATGCACGATTTCTAAAAAAATGCCGATCTCTGTGTGTTTTTTCACTAAAGTATACAAAAATTGAGGGTTTAAAAGATTATTACTAGCAACAACAAGCAGCAATTTTATGCAAAATTTATGGAGTTCTGATCCATGGCCACGACCAGTCGGTCAGCAATTTCCACCAGTAGCAGTAATTTTAAGTGTAAATCGTAATCGATAGAATTAAATTACTTGGAAGAAATTGCTTCTAAGGAAGTTAAACCTGTCGCTATACATATTTTTAATATTCCGGAAAGGTTTTTTGGTATTACTCGAGAACTAATTGGTAAACCCAGCCTATTCGTTTATCCGACAGCAGTAAAGTAGGTACATATGTTGACAATGACAATTAAAAAAACGCATAAATATGTAGATAATCAGTTAATCATGAATAGTTAATCAGAGATGCACGGGAGCAGTTGGCAAGGGTGGGGTGCCGGACCCCCGGCGGAAAGTGCCGAAAATTTTACGTCCACGCCAATATTGAAAGTTTTAGGTCTCAATTACTATTTACGGCAGTTTTCTCCCTTCGAATATTTCGGCGACACTGCAAGAAAACTTGATCTGCGCCTTTGTTCATGTGCCCAATTCGATGTCTCAAGTAAGAAGCACATTCACATGTGGGCGTCCTAAGCAACATGCAAACTAGATTTTATGGCTCACCCGCAACCATAGGACTTAAGGGAGGGGCTACTTGTATAAGTGAGAAGTTTAAGGTTCATATTTGCTTCAAACTTGCACACGCTGTAGCCGCCATAAAGGTGCATCGCAAATGTAAAAAAACTGGAACCAAAGCTATTGCCAGTTTTTGACTTGAGGCTGTTAAAATTTCAATTATCGGCTTTTTTGCGCACTTTTGTGTTTGCAAATACACGGACAAACGCACTGACATAAAAAGCACCTCCAAGCTTAACATTTTATGTGAAAATAAACAAAACTGGAGAACTTTGATTTTTGACCTGGGCACTTGGGGGACCCCTCTCCCTCAACAGCAACCCAGAACGAATGAGTCAACCACATCAGTGAGTTTCTGTTTGCCTGATCAAGATTTACAATCTCATGCATACCGCATCCAGTTTGGCGAGATTGAACTCCAACCTCACTCAAAAATGGTACATATCCTAACCTACTTCAAAAACTGTCCTGAAGAACACCCGGCCTTCTGACGCCTATGAACCGCGATTTAACCTGTATGAGTTATGCAATTTCGGTTAACAGTGTAACTAAGTAAACATCTTATTAAAGTGGTTGGTTTGGTCAGCCTCATTCCACCAATATATATATATGCAGCAACGAAACGGTTTGACCAAACAGTGATTTAGACTTTCTGGTTACAATTTTTTTAAAATACTTTTCAAGCTACCGCCAAGTCGCGTTTTATTTGTTTTAATGGGGCTTGAAGATTTAAAATTGATTTTTGCATCCTATTTTATGACAGAAAATTTTCGGTCAGAAAAAGTTTTATACTTAGTTTTTTTGAAAACTATATGAAAAACATATCGCGACTTTAGACCTACAGTAACCTAAAAAAGCTAGCAACAACAAAAGAAGCTAGCTGGCTGACCACCTGGGCCAGCTCACACACAAAACACGATCACACACAATACTAAGATTGCACACAGACCCACACACTCATTTGCCAAAGCGAATACACGTAAGACGTGTAATTCGCTAGAGCAAATCAAATGTAAGGTCCTGTCGCTACTGTGGTAGCGACAGGAAAAAGACGCCAGCCTAAACTGGTTGCTTAAAGTTCACAAAGGGATAGTCGCATCAACTCACTTAAATCTTAAATGCGAGGTCCTTATGTCAAGCTGAAAAGTGCATAATTTTACCGGATTGATTGATCCTAATACGTCACAAAATAAATAAAAATTATCCAACATTAGAAAAACAATACGTGAAATGTTCCTGGTGGTTCAAAAGAAATTGAATAAAAAATAATAACAGCAGAATGTCCATACTTGATATTTTGTAGTTCAACATGGTCATAATTTTTGCTTGTGCCACCCACAGGAGTCGTTTATTTTTTCTGAAATTCTAGTGCTAGATGGCACATATTTAGCGCATAATATTGCAAGAAAAATATTTTCAAATAATATCAAATAATAATATCAAATATATTATTATTTGATCAAATAATAATAATCAAATGAATGAAATGAATATAATATCAAATAATATCAAATTCAAATAATTTTCAAAATATATCAAATAAAAGCTAATTTCATTTTAAACAAGTAAAACAACTTTTCTTCTTGAGTTAACCAACAAAGACTTGACTGAAAAATTTTATCGCCCAAAGTCTGTTATTCAGAGCGCCACCTTAAATGAGTTTAAATTTCGTGTGAAGAAAGTCATGGTAGGGTAACATCCAGATCGTATGCATAAAGGTGGTCCAAACGCTTTTGTAAATTCTTCACCACGGCTGACTGAGATTTGTCATTATCCCCGTCCCTGTGTCCAAGCACAAGTATGAACCGGGCTTAATTGAGCCCATTCAACTCAACTCAACAGTCGAATGGTACAGTTCAGTGGTCGAACAGTTCAGGAGGTAAAAGTATGCAAAAATTCGGCCTACATAGTACATACAACCAAGAGTACATAATAGGAAGAGTATGACACTCTTCCTATTATGCCTACGGGCGTGCGTCCAATGCGCAGCGCGAAATAGCCCGTTTATGTAGGGTTTTGAGGGGGGGGGGTACCCCCCCCACAACTGAAGACCCCGTGCTCAACTGAGGGGGGGTACCCCCCCCCCTCAACTCAGTACCCCGTCTTCAGTTGAGGGGAGGGTACCCCCCCTCATTTCAAGACACTGACAAGGACTTTTGTTGATGTGCTGAAATGAAGGGGGGGTACCCCCCCCCTCAACTGAAGACGGGGTACTGAACTGAGGGGGGGGGTAGCGCAAAGACTTTGTCAGTGTCTTGAAATGAGGGGGGTACCTCCCCTTAACTGAAGACGGGGTACTGAGTTGAGGGGGGGGGTGCCCCCCCCTCAGTTGAGCACGAGGTATCGATCGAACTGAGTAGGGGGTACCCCCCCTCAGTTGAGTACGGGGTCTGCAGTTGAGGGGGGCTACCCCCCCTCAAAACCGTACATAAACGGGCTATTTCGCGCTGCGCATTGGACGCATGCCCGTAGGCATAATAGGAAGAGTGTCATACTCTTCCTATTATGTACTCTTGATACAACTAACTGGTTCTTAAAGCAGCTCATACTCCGCAATGGACGCAAGGCCCAAGGTATAATAGGGAGAGCGTCACTCTCTTCCTAATTTATACCATTCAATCAAATCTACTGTTGGGGGAAAGGGATTCTTAATTTTTGACAAACAAAAGCATCTGCAATCGATCTCGGGCCGCTCGCGTCGACGTCGAGAATGCTAACCACTACTACACCACAGACCACAGCGATCAGGTTCCAAGTCTCGTAAAATTTCGTGTTTCAGAGTCAACCAAATCAGTTTTATAATTCAAAGTCAATTTATATAGGATAGTATATATTTTTGCGTACCTGCCAAATTAGTTCCATTTACCTCCCTCAATAATATTTTAGAATACTTGCAGATTCCTCCCTAGTTACCTTTACTGTAATGTAAATACAGATGGGTTGTGACATGCATACTACGCACACCGACACATGCATACACACGAATGACCTAGCTGACTACTATATGTAGTATTTACACAAAGGTTACTAGGGAGGAGCGGTTTATTCTACTTTGTCCTAATGATTATGATTGGCTGTTGCGGTTTGATTGACAGACCAATCAAAATTGAGTGGGTGGAGCGTGACCAAACTGAGGGCAAAACAATTATCTAATAAATATTGGACAACGTAGCCAACCTGGAGTCTGAAAGTGCTGATGAAACAAAGACTTACCGTAAACACTTGTTATCAATAATACCAAGAGTACATAATAGCGTCTTACTCTATATAGAAGAAGAGTGAGACACTCTCCAGCCTGCCTGTGTTCTAGCACAGGCACATGCGCTGGTCGTTTTCAGGCTACATGTTGACATTCTATGCAACATGTGACTGGCCAATCAGAAGCGAGCTTCTATTCTCTGATTGGCAGACGCCTGTGCACGTGCTCCAATCATAAAACGGGATAGGGATAAAGGTTAATAACTCATTATTTATTCATACTCTGCTTGTAAAAACATTAAAAAAGGTTTGCAAATACCTTTGGGGATATTTTGGCAAACTTTCAGCGAAATAGATTGAGAAACTTTGAAGAAATTCAGAAAAGTTTATATCTCAAAAGTGTCTCAATCAATTTCGCTGAAAGTTTGCCAAAATATCCCTAGAGGTATTTACAAACCTTTTTTAATGTTTTTGCAAGCAGACTATGAATAAATAATGAGTTATTAAGCTTTTATCCCTATCTTAATGCTTATCAACGCATCAGCGATTATATACTAAAGTGTGTTACGCAGGGAATCTACGCGCTGATTGGCCAGTCACATGTTGCATAGAATGTTAACATGTAGCCTGAAAACGACCAGCGCATCTGCCTGTGCTAGAACACAGGCAGGCTGGAGAGTGTCTCACTCTTCTTCTATATAGAGTGAGAAGCTATTATGTACTCTTGATAATACCACACAAAAAAGATATCAATAGAAAGAATTTTATTCGCTTATGTTTCATACGTGAAGCGCATTACGTAATCACTATCTATTTCTAACTACTGTAACTTGACATCTTTAATTTTTAGTTGAATTTATTCTTATACTTAAGGCGGTTAGCAAAAGCATGTGGATTACCTAATTTTAGGCAAAATATGAATGAAGTCCGCGAAATTAAGTTGAGTACAAGAGAAAAGGGAATTCTTATTGGAAATTATGTATTGAACTCAAAAAAGGATACTCAAAAATAAACGTGCGCCATATTTGGATTTTGGACTATATGTCGGCTTTGAGCCATTTGGCCTAGCAAAAGCATGTGGATTACCTAATTTTAGGCAAAATATGAATGAAGTCCGCGAAATTAAGTTGAGTAAAAGAGAAAAGGGAATTCTTATTGGAAATTATGTATTGAACTCAAAAAAGGATACTCAAAAATAAACGTGCGCCATATTTGGATTTTGGACTATATGTCGGCTTTGAGCCATTTGGCCTAGCAAAAGCATGTGGACTACCTAATTTTAGGCAAAATATGAATGAAGTCCGCGAAATTAAGTTGAGTACAAGAGAAAAGGGAATTCTTATTGGAAATTGCTCCGCCTACTTAGTGTATACACCTCATGGTTTATTGGCTGAACAGATACAGACGTCAGCCAATCAGATTTCTTGGGACAAACTAGAATTGGGACAAAGTAGAATACGCCGGAGGCACTTGCAAGTACTTTCTAATATTAATGAGGGAGGTAAATGGAAGTAGTTTGGCAGGTACAAATAATAATTTTCCATTTATATAATCCTGTTTTAGAATTCAAGAAAATCGCCTTTGAAAATTTTAAAAGCTAAATACTGAAACTCATCTGGCAAAAGTGTGATTTCCGCGACCAAGTTTGTCCTCAAAAATCAAAGTTGGAGTTAAGATGACGAAGAAAATCTTTACTGCGGAGACAAGAACATTACAAACACCATAAATCAACAATCCACCAAATAATAAACAATTCAAATTCTAAGAAACTGATAGTTTAAAAGATACCAACTCATGCAGAATTTACTAAAATATTGTGTCCATTTTCTAAAGTTATATTTTCGTTATTTTGCCCTTAAAATTCTTGTCAAAACATGTTCAGAAAAAATCACTAAATGTGTTTACAGTGTAAAAAATAAAAGGTTGAGTCGAACAATCCTGTTTCACTGCAAGAATAAGAGTGTGCTAGAGCGAGTCTAAAGTTAATCACCATTTGCTTATAAATTATTCCTAATATTATATTAAAAAATTATATATATATATATATATATATATATATATATATATATATATATATATATATATATATATATATAGCTTAGTCAAAAATCGAACCGTAAAAACAATCTCAAATGCCAAAAATCAAATACATAAAATAAATTTTACAAACGCAACTACCAAAATACATATCTAATGGTATAAATTGAAGATTAACACAACGGACGTAAAAAACGGGTGACATAACCCTCACTAATACTTGTAAAAAAATACAAATTTAAGTACAAGCAGCTGGCAGCTAGATGTCAAAAAAAAGTTTTTTCATTCATAATACAAGAAAATATAGTCACAAATTTATTGCTGATGTTAATCAAGTGTATTATTATACTTAAGGGGGTAATTGCGTTTTTAGGTGTTTTTTTAAACTACCGTAACTGCACTTAACCTCAACAAAAACTAGAGCGGTCTTTTTTACACTTTTTTACACCTTCTAGCTTTAAAAACCTATATTTAAAAGCAGACTATCTTTTGCAATTTTACTGCTGCAATCATTTGAATACACCATATCAGCGGTTTTTTTGACTAATTTTTGCGCCACAGTTATGAAACTCAAGATCAGCCAACAACTACAAAACTTTTTGCAGTTATGCAGTGACATAATATCCCCACCCGTTTTTTGATATAGTTGATAAGTCGTTTCTACGTTGAGAAAATGACATTTTTGTGCAAAAATCACGTAATTTGACTTTTCTCTAAAATTTTCAAAAGCTCATAACACCGACTCTACAAACTATTTTTAGAAAATGAAAAAAACGGGTGGGGATATTTATCTGAAAGATAATGTGTCAAAGTTTCGAAGCCGTAGTTCGAATTTAGCTAGTTCTGCGGGCGCAAATATTACACCTGAATTGCTGCGATTCCGTAAAAGCAAAAGACAGTATAAAAAGGTAAAGCAGAAGGGAAAAAAAAAAAGACCGCCAAGGACGTAAAAACCACGAAAACGACATTACCCCCTTAAGTATAATAATACACTTGATTAACATCAGCAATAAATTTGTGACTATATTTTCTTGTATTATGAATGAAAAAACTTTTTTTTGACATCTAGCTGCCCAGTTGCCCCTTGTCTTAAATTTGTATTTTTTACAAGTATTAGTGAGGGTTATGTCACCCGTTTTTTACGTCCGTTGTGTTAATCTTCAATTTATACCCCATTAGATATGTATTTTGGTAGTTGCGTTTGTAAAATTTATTTTATGTATTTGATTTTTGGCATTTGAGATTGTTTTTTACGGTTCGATTTTTGACTAAGCTATATATATATATATATATATATATATATATATATATATATATATATATATATATATATAATTTTTTAATATAATATTTAAAAAGGAATAATTTATAAGCAAATGGTGATTAACTTTAGACTCGCTCTAGCACACTCTTATTCTTGCAGTGAAACAGGATTGTTCGACTCAACCTTTTATTTTTTACACTGTAAACACATTTAGTGATTTTTTCTGAACATGTTTTGACAAGAATTTTAAGGGCAAAATAACGAAAATATAACTTTAGAAAATGGACACAATATTTAGTAAATTCTGCATGAGTTGGTATCTTTTAAACTATCAGTTTCTTAGAATTTGAATTGTTTATTATTTGGTGGATTGTTGATTTATGGTGTTTGTATGTTCTTGTCTCCGCAGTAAGATTTTCTTCGTCCATCTTCGCTCCAACTTTGATTTTTGAGGACAAACTTGGTCGCGGAAATCACACTTTTGCCAGATGAGTTTCAGTATTTAGCTTTTAAAATTTTCAAAGGCGATTTTCTTGAATTCTAAAACAGGATTATATAAATGGAAAATTATTATTTGTACCCTGCCAAACTACTTCCATTTACCTCCCTCATTAATATTAGAAAGTACTTGCAAGTCCCCCTCCGGCGTACTCTACTTTGTCCCAATTCTAGTTTGTCCCAAGAAATCTGATTGGCTGACGTCTGTATACTGTTCAGCCAATAAACCGTTAGGTGTATATGTAACTGAACGAAGTACAA
>JASANF010005184.1:0-42288 GCA_030248245.1 Trissonchulus sp. WLG1_4
CTAGGTTATTTGTCATGTTTTTATGCAAAATGTTAGAGGGCGGCCGACCAAAAGGGGGTATGCGCACCAAGTCACAATGAGACAAAACTTTTGGATAAAACAAACAACTTTTATACGTATTTAAAGCTTCACTGATACTTAAGCTAACAAAAATAGACAATAATCACACCACGGAGACATCGCTACCACTGAAAAGAAGCTAAGACGTCGTTTTGAACAAAAAATTTGGGTCGTGAGCACCTTATTCAAAATGGGGGAGGGCAAAGTGCGAGGGAGCGACTAAACTGGGGAAGGTCTGGACCAGTTAAAAGGGTGCGCGCCCCCAGCTCCCCACTAAAAATATGGCAGATTATTTTGTTTTGTGTTCTTTATTCTGTTTCGCCTCATCTGTTGCGTCATGTTCTACAATGCTAATGTTCAAACTGTAAATATCTGATAGACTGTTTTGTATATTGATAGATGTAACGTATGTATTGTTAATTTACATGTTTTATACTACATTAAAAGTGCTATGAAGATGTTTCGTGTATTTAAGTTTGAGTAACGGGCTAACTTGAAGCTTGATAAGTTTAGGCTTCTGTTTTGAGCAGCTAAGTAATATATATAATATTGCACAAGTACTGCTGAAGCGGAAAAAGTATGTAAACTAGAAAAGAAAAATGCCCTGCGGAAAAAAGTCATAATAGGACGACTGCAAAGATTTGCAGTGTTCACTGTATCATTATCAGCAGATTAGAAAGTCAGTGTGACTGAACCGGAAAAATGAGCTGCTAAAAGTTTGGGAACTAGAGGTTAATGGTGTCAGAAATAGGCCGCTTTGCTGCGCCCTATTATTGCGGGCACCTTCGGCTAACGAGAAAACGCAATCCTAGAGATATTATTACCCCGTAGTCTTGTAATCTGTACAAGCCTTATGGCACTGCAGTTTGATAGTGGAATTTGTAGGTGTCAACGTCAGGTGATTTCAAAAAATAAAGAATAGCCGGATTACGAGGATTATTAACGTCGGTTTCGTACTAGCTTAACATAACGCGCAGCTGACTAGTGTTGTACCGATAAACCCGTATAGTCCGTTTTTTTCGGTTCATACGTTTTATAGCAGACGGACATGTAAGGACATATACAGGATTATATGGCACACTGCACAGTATTATATGGCTGCACACTGCCATGGCATACGGGCAAACGGACATGGGCAAGACGCATTTAGTCCGTTTTTTGGCATATCTTTTAGGGCAGACTGGCATTGGAATATACACGAATATCTAGTAGCACGGCCAAATGTGGTTCACACTTTTGAGTTATTCCGTTTTCCAGACTGAAATAGTACTTTTTAGTTCAGATGAACTGACATTCGGCTGGAACGACAAAAGAAATTAATCCAACAGTCGCTCTGCCGTTTACTTTATCCGGACGGCAGTTCATCTGTTTTTCCATATGTTTTAACGTCCGTATAGAAGTATGAATCGACCCTTGGTTGCAGATGCCACTACATACTGTACATACGCAAATGGAATAAATACATAGTACAGCCGTGGTGCCCGCAATAATAGGGCGCAGCAAAGCGGCCTATTTCTGACACCATTAACCTCTAGTTCCCAAACTTTTAGCAGCTCATTTTTCCGGTTCAGTCACACTGACTTTCTAATCTGCTGATAATGATACAGTGAACACTGCAAATCTTTGCAGTCGTCCTATTATGACTTTTTTCCGCAGGGCATTTTTCTTTTCTAGTACTAAATAGCAGCTATTCCGAAATCTCTTTCAAAATCGAAATGCTTTAGTTAAATTTTGATGTACCTACACTATAATTTTTCAAATTTACTTAATAATTCCAGCAGTACTTTAATTGGGCGGACAGTGGGACAAACGTCCTGCCTGACAAAATGAACGGCAGAACGGCTATTTAATTTAATTCATACTTTCGTTTGTTCAAAAGCTTTCGTACTCTTCAAAAGCCCTGGTTCAGTAGAGCAGACGGAGAGGGCTCAAATGTGAATTTGGCCCGTATAGGTAACCATACACACGGATAGACGTACGTCCAAAATTCCTAATGCCTGTTTTCTCTAAAAACTAAATAGTATAAAAAGAAAAAATAGAACGAGCTTTTTCCGTGTGCACGATCACGATGTCCTAATGCCCTACTTAAGTATGAATCGACCCGTTAACAATTTGTTTCTTTGCTTTGACAATGTTTCAAACAAAAATAAAACTGAATATCTTTTCGTCTGAACGATCAGACGGCAGTATCGTAAACGAACGAGAAACACAACGTAACGTTGCAAAGGACATTTACTAAAATATTAAATACTGACAAGAAGACTGAAAACAAACAAAAAACAGAAAAACACGTACTGGCGCTAAATTTGGCCTACACCGAAGAAAAAAGACAACATTAATTAGGCTCGATTCATACGTACAGTCGTATATCGGCCGTTTGCACCAACCTTATTCTCGAGCTATTCTCGAGTGTTGTTCACAATTGTAATATTTAACAATTATATTTAATGCATGGAAACTAATTTATAAGCACCCCTTGTCGAAAAAACAGTGAAAACAAATCTAATGAATAAAGCCTGTTTCACACGAGGGCGCATTTTGCTCCATGGCGCGTTGCATGCAACGCGCCATGCAACGCGCCATGGCGCATTACATGGCGCATTGCATGGCGCATTTCATGGCGCATTACATGGCGCATTACATGGCGCATTCCATGGCGCATTACATGGCGCATTCCAGGGCGCATTACATGGCGCATTTCACGGCGCGTTGCATGGCGCATTACATGGCGCATTATTTCACACGTGGACGCACGCTATGGAGCATTCTACGAAATAATATTCTAAATCATTCAATATAATGCTCGATTTTTGAAATTTTATTGGACATAGCCTGTTTGTTTGTTATTATAAATATAAATACACATAATAATAATAAACATTATTTTTTATAGATATATAATATTTATCATAAAACAAATTTTAAAATAAGGTATTTTTATGAAATAATGCAGATATATTTAAAAATTATGAAGATTATATAAGCAAGTATAGTATTACTATTATTCTAAAAAATAATGCCCAAATAAGCAGCATTGAAAACATTCTATTTTGGCACAATGCCTAAAAATATCACCCGCAACATTCCATCTTAAACGGCCAAAATAAAATATATTAACGTAACGTAAGTAATATTAACGTGATATTAGGTAGCTACTTTGCATTTATTTATAAATCAAACGTAATTTATAAACGTAAATAACAATTTAAGAAGTACCATAATTTTTTCATATTATTATTTAATAGTAAAGTTATTAATAGTAAATAAATAATGTTAATTTTAGTGTAATTAGTCATCATACTGATTGAAAAATGAAGTTTTATTAAACCTAGTTAGGCGTACTAATAAAATTTAGCTACAGTAGGCGGGGCTAAGCCAACTAGTCGAGTGACAGCTGCTTCTGATTGGCCGCTGAATGCTATGCGCCCTCTGATGCGCCATGAAAATTGCAGAAAATTTGATTTTGCGCCATGAAAAATTTTCAATGGGAAAATTTCATGGCGCGTTGCATGCAACGCGCCATGAAATGCGCCATGTAATGCGCCATGCAATGCGCCATGTAATGCGCCATGCAATGCGCCATGTAATGCGCCATGGAATGCGCCATGCAATGCGCCATGTAATGCGCCATGAAATGCGCCATGAAATGCGCCATGAAATGCGCCATCAAATGCGCCATGAAATGCGCCCTCGTGTGAAACAGGCTTAGTCTTTAGGGTTAAGTGAGATCTGCTATTCTTGAGTTATTCTATTCTCGAGCTATTCTCTTTTGGTGCAAGCCACTGTATATGTCGGTAAAACACGAAATATTCACGCCACTAATAATGAGATTGTGATTTTTTCATAATTTTACGGCATACGGACCGAACGGACATACATACGGCTGAAAGTATGAATCGACGCTTAAACCAACTAACTGAATTTAACAAAAATATTCTTCACGAAGAATACATTAATATGACACTCTTCCCTACACCAGCTAATCGGCCGGAACGATGTTCCAGTCAAAATAGCATTTCATTTCACGGGAAGCCGTTCGGGCCGCTTAGCTGGGATAGGGGCAGTCCTTCTGTTCTCTCTCTATTATGTACTCTTATATAGACAAATTGAAACTAAAAGTAGGGTTTTTTAAACTACATCTAGGTAATACGTGAAATCGAGTTCACAATATTGACGGAAATTATAGTGCACAATTATGAAAATTGACAAACAAACAATAATAATAAATAACAAAATGAAAAAATTATCACAAAATTTACAAAAAATAAATGAAGCCAAATAATATTCCCTCTCTTTTCGTGAACACGTTTGCACAGATGAATAATTTACACAAACGCTTAAAATACCATCGTTGAAATATCAAACGTCATTCATAATTTCGACTAAAAGTTTTATATATAATAAAAAGTTTAAATCAAAACTTGAAAAATAAAGTGGTCCATTTGGGGGACGTTTATAGCATACACAAATATGGAATCCAGTTTTACTACACGTATCGCAACCTAAGCGACAATTTGCTCTTCTAAAAGATCGCGTAATCAAAACCAAGCTTATTCAGACCGTCTTAATGTCTGAATCAGAAAAGGTAAATATTTGGGGCGCATTTTGTCTCTAAGCGATTTAAGAAAACAGCAGAGCTAATGTCCTTGTTCCTGTCCCTGTGTCCTTAAGGGGAAATATTTTTGACTGGTCTGAACAAGCTTTAGTCTTAATTACATGACACATGAGTACATGACTACAATGTGACGCGTATAAAGCAGTAGTAGTCACTGACAAAGACCATTAGACGTGAACTAAAAGCCAAAAAATGGTGGGGTACTTTTGATAATTTAGGGGTTACCATTACATCTAGTTAACAGTCTCTTTGACTTTGACTTTAAAAAAGTAGTTAAAATACTAGTGTCCCACTATAATTAAAAAGGCTGTTACCCCCCAGAAAAAACAGGAAATCGGAATCCAACCAATCAAAATCCAGGGTTGGCAATAATTGACCAATCAGATTGGCTGAAACATTTGTATTCAAATCACGTGATTCTGTGGAATAAAATCACTCAATAAAGTTACATAACTTTGCACTCATAATTTTTAATCATCTTAGACCCGCCTCCAAAAAGTACAGTACGAAAAAAAGCAAAAATGCTGCCCATCTAATTGGCTTCTACCACAAGCTGCAATTTGATTGGCTGAACACCCAAGCCTAACCAACATATTACATGTATGAGGGGAAGAAGGAGGGGGCCCCCTCCCAAATCGAGGGGACCCGTACGAGGGTCCCCAAAATTTGGTCGGAGAGCCCCCCAACATTTTGACCCCGCTACATGTATGCTGACCAACAGTGAAACATTATTTCTAATTGGGGCATATTGGGGGGGGGGCATAGCTTCCGATTTTCACAGTCGTGTTGTCTCAATGATTCTGGTTTGGGCCTCCAATTTTTCCAGTTGCAACATTTCCACCTTGGCCTGCAGTTCGGCGCACTGTTGTCGCTCGGCAATGATCCTGTCAATCAACTCGTCTCGCTGGGCCTCAAGCTCCGCCTCCCGACTAAGCCAAACTCGATCCTGATTGGCTGAGTCGGCATCGGAAGTGGGCTCATTGACACAGCAGCCTTCGTCACTGGACGATGATTGGTCCTCGTGCCGACTGACTCCGCCCCCATCGGTTGACTCCAACACTTCGGATTCCATTTGATTGACGTCAATTACGTCAATTCCTAAAATGAAAAGAGTCAGGCAAAACCGCAAAAGGTACCGAAAAAAGGCTAAAAATTGGAGTGTGGTGCCCATGTTTGTTTTTTGGGAACCGTTACTTTACCAAATTAAACGGACTGGACAAAATAATCTTCGTCCGAAGCTTAGAAATGCATATTGTACTAAACTAGTTGAGAAAAAAGTGAGCTGCTTCATTTTAATCCAAACCTACCTCGTCCAAAACTATCACCGGACAAAACGGATTTAACATGCACGCTTAAGAGCAACGTGCGCAATAAAGTTCGTTTACGGCGGAACTTTAAGAATGTGATTTTAGCATGATTTTTAGGCAGATCAGTTAAGCTAACAAAAGATCTAGTCGTAAACAAATGGACCATTGGTCTTTGAGTGGCACGGTAGGACCTTCATCTTTTATTTTTTTACACTACTGCACAACTTTTACTCTTATCTAATTCTGTTTCACACAGCTATTTAATACATATAGTCACAGTGCCATAAACACAAAAAACAAAAACTAAAAAAAGCTAAACGCAACCAGGATTCGAACCGCCACCCTCCAGCCCAACGGCAAGCCAGTCTACCATCTGCACTACCTTGCAGCTGTTGTTGTTCGGCGACCCGTTTGTCCAGTATCTCCCGGATGGCCTGTGTCAGGGCACTGATGCGTTCCTTCTCCATGCTGATCAGATTCTTTAGATGAGTCTGCACAGCCAGAAGTTGCTTTTCCTGAAACATATCTCCCAGGGGCGCCCGGGGGGAGGCAGCGTCGCACTCGGGGTCCAGTTCGTCAGCAGATGACGACCGGCCCCCCTGTTGGTTGGGCTGGTGGCTGGGCTTCTGAAATAGCACAATGGCTGGGATTCACAAAGCGCAGTCTAAGTTGGTCAGGGCTTAAATGCAGACAACCTTGGTCTAAGTCTTGACCTAAGATAATCATAATTCACAAAATTTTTGTGTGTGTTATGATTACAACTGTTGTATCTAGTTCTGTCACCGTATTCTTGGCATACCTTTAGGCAAAATTTTATGGGGGGACGTGGGACGCAATGGAGGTGGCTGCCCCCCCCCCCATGAATAAGGGATCCCGAACAAAATGGGGGGGGGGGGGGGGTGCGCAACAAAGTCACAATAAAATACTACTTTTAGGCGAAAAATGATATTATGTTAAACGTTAAGTTTCTATACGTTATTATAGCTAAACGCTAAAGTGAAAATGAGATTAACAAAAAAAGCCAAAAACCCCACCAAAGCGCTTACAGCTAAAAAGTCGCTAAAACAACCATTCGGAAAAAATTTTGGGCTATGGGGGGGACGACGACCAAAATGGGGCAGCACCCCTCTCAGCGTCCCCCACTAAAAATATGCCAGAGTATTCGAATCAAATGGGTCGTATACTCGTACGTATATCAGCAGTCTAAAATCAAATAAAAGTCCAGTTCGTATGCAAAAAAATAGCCAAAAGAACTAAAAAACTTAAAAATGCACACCAACTAGTGCGCATATTTAAGTCCCTTTAATCCAACTAAAAAGCAGCGCACTAAATGTTCAGTCCGTTTTGTGCGAAGGTTTTGCAATGAAAATTTCAAGCATTTTTCAACCGTTTAGTCGGACTAAACTCATTTAGTCCGATAATGCGCCTTAAGTCCGGTTCACACACGTCCTTATCCTTGCCCCTATCGTTTTGTCCTTAAGCGATTCCAAAAAAACTGCCTGGCCAAACTAGCCAACTTTTCGCATGAATAAAGTATGGATCAATTGCAGATCATATGCAAAAAATTAGCCGAAACGCTTGTGTCAAATCTTCACAGCAGCCGAACTAAATTTGTCCTTGTCCCTGTCCCTGTGTCCTAAAAGACAAGTATGAACCGAGCTTAAGTCTGACTAAATAGAAACTAGAAGGGTTATATACATAAGTCCTTTCAATCCATGAGTTTTTGGATGGAATTTTCAAGCATAAATTTTCAACCGTTTAGTCGGACTAAAATGAACTCGTCTGGTTAAAGTCGGAGGTGTTTGTCCGAAAAATCCGGCTCAAACTGATCTACCTTCGTTTGTAGCTCTGACTCCAGTTTAATCAGCTGCTTGAGTCGCCGCCGCAGCTGGGTCACCACGGCCTGGACGTCCCAGAGCTCCTTGTCCTTCAGGGGGTCCTCCGCCCCGCCCCCTATTTCCTCGTGGAGACGGCCCAAAATGGTCTCTTGACGATTCAACTCTAAACAAATCGCTTGGCATATTATTGCAACAGACGTTTTATGTGCAGCTGTGTGTGCCTATACTTCAGTGGCTCAATCAGTCAATCTACGACACGAACACAAGCTTTATATTATATATTTTGATGTATTAATTGGTAGAGTCATATTTTCACAATATTGCTGACTGAACTAACTATACTAAATATACGCGAACAGACTTTTAGCTCGCAAAGTCATCAACTGCAAATAGCATTGTCGTGTAAAATAGTATGTCAATAAACAATTTGTATCCTTTTACACTGGTTTCACCGTCAGTTTTCTAAACTTAAAGTTGAGTATACGCAGCCTGGACTGTGACACATTTAAAGTATACGCAGAATAGCCTGTGACAAACTTAAAGCATACGCGGAAAGGACTGGTGACAAACATAAAGTGTACGCTAAATGCACTGTCAACCACTTAAAGTATACGCGGAATGGACTGGTGACCAACTTAAAGTATACGCGGAATGGACTGTGACCAACTTAAAGCATACGCGGAATGGACTGTGAAAAAGTCAGTACATAAAGTTAACACTGGTCTAACCGCGTTTCAGGCCGGCCACGTCTGGCGGCATGAGGGCGGGTCGCGTGGGGGAATAGACGGTTTTGGAGGCGGGAGGGGCTCTGGCGTTGGTGTGGTGCGGGTCTTCCGGGTGGGCCGTCTCATTGGCGCCTGAGCGGAGGGGGCGTATGGTGATCTCCCCAAAGAGTCGGGGAATGTTGTGCAAGATTAGGTTCAGCAGGGCTTGGTCCATTTTCAGGGTACTCCACAGGATCAGGCCCACATTTTGCAGGGTCATGCGGTTCTGGCCGGAGTGTTGCATTACCTGAAAAAATATTTTGTTGGCTTCCTGCCCCCCCCCCCCCCGGGGGGGGGGGTCCCGGGAAAAACCCTACTCTCCTGAACCTTGCAAAACTTGGACCCCCTCCTAGAAAATGGATGCAGCTTTCATACTAGCAAGTAAATACATAATATCCTACATAGTATCAATAAACCATATTATTATATAATTATATATATATATATATTATATATATAAATATATATATATATATATATATATATATATATATATATATATATATATATATTATAATGCCAATACATGGACTATCGATACCAAACAATCAGGCAAACTAAATATACTCCCTCTTAATAACCACACCCTCGGCCTCACCACACATCCCTTTCCCAATACCGTAGATGTTGAGGGCGAAATGGGGTGGGGGGCGCCCCCCAAAAATCGACAGTCCAAGGGAGAGGGTCCCGCAAATTGGGGCAAAAGTTAGAAATGGCACTTTTTTGGAGAAATTTTGCAAAATTTAGTGTATTTTTGGTCGATCAAAATTGGCCGCAGAGGCCCCCCAATTTTTTTACCCCGTTACATGTATGCACATTATACATCCAGTCTCAGAGTACGATCTCAAAAAACCAACCCACCTGGTCCATATGCAAAAACAAATAGGCAAGCAGCAGGAAATAGGATCTGGGCATTTCTCTCAGCAACAGTTGGAGCTCTTGTATCTGTTGCTCCTTGGTCAGGTTGCGGTCGCGGGCAACAGCTTCAAAGCGCGGCTGCAGCGCGGGCGTCAGAACGTTGCCTGGCAGTTTGCGAAGAAAGAGTTTCAGTAGGGAGGCAGCATGGTGGGGATCCGGGAAGGGCAGATCGTTGGCATGCTGATCAGTGAGCTGGATCAAAATGTTCATCTGGGTCACGGAGGGGGAGATGCGATACAGGCCCTCCAATTCCAAGCCCCCTGTGTCCTGGATATAGTCTATGCACTGGCGAATCACCATGGGAACCGGCAGGCCGTCTGGGCAGGGAAAATTGGCTATGGCTTCTTCCAGGGGGGCTCCCAGGATAGGGGGGGTCGGGCTGGTGACGGCAGCGGGGTTATCCAGGCCCCCCTCAACGGACGCCTTACGGTGGGCGGCCGATCGCCCCCCCTTGCCCCCCACGCCCAGTCGCTTGCCCCCCGATTTCAGACGTACGCCGGCGCCGGACCAGGCCGTATTCTGGGCATCCTTCAGAATGTGCGACTGAAAACTACTCGAGGTGGGGCCGTGATTACTCGACGTCGAGGACAGATTTTGCTCGGAGCTGAACGGATTGAAATGATGCTTGCCCGACTTGCTGGGCGCAATCTTGAACACCTTGCCCTTTTTCGACTTGCCCCCCTTGGCCGACGCACAGCTGATCACAAGTTCCTCCTCTGACGACTGTTTGTCTAGATGCGCATAGCCACGATCCTTTTTCTCACGCTTCCCACGCTTCAGCTTATCCTGAAAATAAAAAAACCCCAAATAGTTCTACAAAATAAATTAGCCACTAATTGACTTTGAGCTTGGGGAAAATTAGGGGAAATAAGAAATCTGCAAACGGCAACATTTCACTCAAGTTTCATACTGTTGAGACTGTTATATATTAATCAGGGCCAATTTCTAAAATTTAACGGATTACTATTACATTTAAATTTAATATTTGTCAATTACTTGTGCCAACGTCTATGAAATGAAGCCATACAAAAGATATACAACGACCAAACATTTACAGCATCTCCCATTTTAGTGTATTTAAGATTTTGTGAATCTACATAACGTGGGGATAAGTTATTGAGAAAACAAATTCTTAACTATATAATCCATTTTAGGAATTGACCCTTCGATTCTGAATTCTGAATATTATACTATATTATATATTCAGTAGGAACCAAATTTTAGCGTCTGACTTGACAGATTCGCTTGATTATCTTTCTTCAAATATTTTGACATCAACAGATTGTGAGCAAAAAAACCCTGTCCCTACAAATTCTTTGACACATGCAAAAAAGAAAAAAGGATTATACACCAACAAATCACCTAAGGGGGATTCGAACCACTCCCCTAGATCTACAGGACTCTATCAGTTCAACCACCAGGCTTCTAGCTGGCAGCCTAGAGCCAATCAAAAAACCCATCACATCCGCTGAATCATTATAGCTTTTTTTCAAATGGGAAAAAGCTTAAAAAAATCGAAGCAACAAAATCACTGTTACGGCGTAAAAGTAAGAAGGCTTTGAAACTAGGTTTGAATAAACATTTTGGCTGTCCATTAAGGTAACAGGTACATAAAAGCAAAGCTTGAGTGTCGAAAGTTTTCTAAAAGATGTTCGCTAACATTTAGCTGCCCAAATATATACCGTAAACCGGAAAATCGAGTCAATTAGTTTACGTCAAAACTAATGTATAACTCAAAAGTAGAACTGGAAGTTTTAACTCTACTTTTGAGTTAGACTTAATAAAACAAAACTAACCAGGTACTGGCATGTAGGTTATTTTGAAGGAAAAGGCAGTTCTGTATGAAGGGGAACAATTTTTTTGCTTACTTCCCCTTTCTGAGCCACCACTTTTTGGCGTCGTGAGCAAGTTTCTATACATTCTGGGGCATACATGTATGAGAGGTGGAAGGGGGGGTTCCCCCCAAAAATCGAGGAGCCGGGGAGGAGGGTCTCCAAAATTTGGGCCAAATTTAGAAATGACCTTTTTTTGCGAAATTTTTACAAAATTTTGCAAAATGTAGGGCATTTTTGGTCGATCAAGGGGAAGGGTCCCCAGAATTTGGCCGAAGAGGCCCCCAAAATTTTGACCCCATTACATGTATGTTCTGGGGTTAGGGTAAAGCACCTGTTTGGGAGAAAAACAGTTGCCTTAGGGGGGAAGGGGGCTGAAACTTTCCCATCCCCAAACCTTGCCCACGCCCATGTGTATGTTTCATACTTGTAGTTGGGGGGGGGGATGGGGGGGGGAAGACTCCCCCAAAATTCGGTCCCGGGGAGGGAGGGGGGTCCCGCCAGGGTAGAAAGAGGGGAGAGGGTCCCGGCGGGAGTAAAATTTTGGCCAAAATTAGAAAAAATTAGCATTTTTTCGTAAAATTTAAGTGATTTTTACACAAATTTCCGCCAAAAATTGTCAAAATCGGTTTTTTGGTCAACAAAGGTAAAAATTGCGTCATTTTGGGGAGGGGGGTGTCAAAAATGAGTTGACGCAGGGGAGGGGGGTCCCACCAAGGGGGGGAGGGGTACTCAAAGTTTCGGTGCTGTTACATGTATGGTATGTTTATATACATGCATGTCTAATTTTTTCTAAAATATTTTTCGTCCGGCGGCTGCGATTTTACCTTGAGCGAGGAGCTCTCTGATTCGCTCTCATCTGACTTTCGCCCGTTTCTGCGGTCAGAGGTGTCTTCCATGGTTGTTTGGCAACGCCGGCATGTGTGGGGCAAAATATACAAATTAGCTGCGGCTAAATACAAACAATAAGTCATGTATTCTGGCATACACAATTTAACAGGCGGGTGCTATGGGGGGATCAGAATTTTCGAAGTTAATATTTTTTCGCTACCACACGGTATATATATAATTTCGTATCTGACTTGGTTATACAATGGCAGTCAAAATGTCAAAAACGCCAAGCGTATTCTCCTTCGTGTGAAACAAAAAAGTCCCTATTATTACCCCCAACTTTAGCAAGTATATAACTAACAAGGAACGATAGGTCATAGTTTAACATGGACAGTTCACACGACAGTAACGTGTACAAAAGTACAGATATAGATACTTCCAAACAGTAAAAATCGTACATTACTACAAAACTAGAATTTACAACAAAAGTAAAAAGGGATATTATTAAAAAATATATATTGTACGATGGGTGGGGGGTACCTGCATCACAAAAGAGAATCCTAAAACCGGACCTAGACTTTTTTCAAAAAGCCGAAATCTACCATGATATAAAAAAATATATATACAGTACCTACCATGAATATTATGTCTACCAAAATGCATGTCGAACCAGGTAAAGTCATCTTCCCCCCACTAATTATTTAGATTTTGCATGCTCAACGAAAGACTAGTTTTTTGGGCTAATAACAAAATTACCAAAATGCCATAAAAAACACGGCAAATTAAAACATTCTCTCAAACATTATGCTGAAAAGTACGCAATAATTTGTCTCACTGTTACACAATTTTATTACACGCGTACATTATGCATATGTGCTACACACAGGGCATTTAATAAAAGAGAGTGTAACAGGGTGTAAAAAACAAAAAGGTCAGTAACCCTTGTGAAAAAACTATAGCGCAAGACTAATTCGTGTTAAACTGGGGGCCTATTCCTTTACCGGATTAAACGGACTGGACTTATTTTAGTCCGCGGTTTTGGAATGACAAGTCGGACTAAACGGACTAAACGGTTTAAAATAAGTCTGCTGCTTAATTTTAGTCCGAACCCATTCCTAAACTACCACCGGATTAAACTTTTTAGTCCGATCCCGTTCCTAAACTACCACCGGATTAAACTCTCACCTGGACTAAAATTAGTCCGATTAAAAAATTTCCGTTCCTAAACCTGATTTAAATAAGTCTGTTTAGTCCACTCGCTGCATTTTACACGGAGTTTTAGTCCGCGATTTGTTACGCGGATTAAACGGACTTAACTTCCCGGTGCCCCCCAATTATTCTCTTGCTACTTATCACTACCTTAACCAATTTGGACGATCTATATATCAAATTATAGCTGAATAATTGGGCTATTTTATAGTGTATTTTAAATATCTGGTATAAAAAATGTATTTCAAAAAATCTTCGTCAAAATTGCTTTTTTTGGTCGATTTCCAACAAATTCCTGTCAAAAATTAAATAACAGATTTTTGATATGTTAAAAAAATAATATTGTAATCCAAAGAAATTACTTTTACGTGGCTTAAGTTATTCAAGTCGGATTCGAACATCCAACCTATCTGGCCGAAGGCGAACGCTCTGACCACTCGGCTACGCTGGCCTGAATCATTACGTGCTAAATAGTCTTTATATACAATGGAGATTAAACAATTAATAGATTGTCATTTGCAGCTAGTTTTTTTATATTATGTGCAGCTGCAAATACATTTTTATATTGCGAAAACGCTGTTTTCAAACAGCGAGTTAATTGTCAACTTCAACTGCTCAGCCAATCAGAGTACAGTTTGTAGGCGGAGACAAAACTGATTGGCTGGTGCAAAAAAACATTATAGTGGCACCAGAATACAAATTTATCAGTGTCGGGAAGTTTAAGTTTAGGAATGACACCGGACTAAATTAAGTCCGACTAAATTTAGTCCGATTATAAATTTGGGCCATTCCTAAACTACCGGACTAAACGGTTTAGCGCGAAAAATGAAGTCCAGCTTGATCGGACTAAACGGACTTGAAAATCAGCGCGCTAGCTGTTAAGTCCGTTTAATCCGGAGGTTTTGGAATGGCTTTTTTCAGTATAATTTTTAAACCGTTTAGTCCGATTATAATTAACCCTTTAATCCGGTAAAGGAATAGGCCCTGGGAGAGCCCATTACCATTATATAATAAACCGACTGAACCTATTTCAGTCCAAAGTTTATGAATTGATATTAAACAAACCTAGTTCAAATAAGTCAGCTGCTTAATTTAAGTCCGGACCCATTCCAAAACTATCATCTTAACCAATGTAAGAATTTCACCCAAAATTATTGTGTCCCTGAGGAAAGGTAGGGCGCCACCGGAGGCGAAACACAAGGGGCAAGTACAATATTTTCGGCAAGGGGGGTCTTTCAAAGAGTCTATCTCCTGGGGCCGTATTCTCAAAATTACCTGCAGGCATACATGTAACGGGGTCAAAATTTTGGGAGGCCTCTCCTAAACGGCCAAAAATCGACCAAATTTTGCAAAGTTTTGTTAAATTTTTCCAAAAAAGTGCTATTTTTACTAAATTTTGCCCAAATTTTCGGGACACTCCCCCCTCCCCTTGATTTTGGGGGGTCCCCCCCTAGTATCCACCCTATGAGGGGCCCTCATACGTGTATGCCTGCACTCTGCAGGTAAAGTTAGGCTAACCTTACCCACAGGTAGTCGTATTCTCAGACAATGACTAAAACCAATGGGACAGCTATGGTTACCTCTTAAGAGTCGGGTCAAAACGCTTTGACTTGTTTTGCAGCTAAAGATGTTTTCTGCAAATTTTTAAGCTCAGCGGGTGACGTTGGCCTTGTTTTCAACTTTAACTTTACCCACAGAATTAACTTTACCTTAGGTAAGTGCAGCCTAACTTTACTTGCAGGTAAGTTTGAGAAGACGGCTTCTGACCCCGAGTGGCCATCTCATGAAGTGCATTTTAGCATGAATCGACATTTTTTATGAACTTTAAATAATTTTTACCAATAGTAGGCCAAAAAAGGCAAACTGCGCTACTGCTTGGCTAAAACAATGTCCTTTTACGGGATCTACTCAAGGGGAGAACGGTTACCTATTTTGTTCATACATGTAACGGGGTCAAAATTTTGGGGGGGCTCTCCGACCAACTTTTGGGGACCCTTCCCCCCTGATCGGCCAAAAATACCCTAAACTCTGCAAAATTTTGGAAAAATTGCGCCAAAAAGGCCATTTTTTCTAAATTTAGCCCGAATTTTGGGGACCCTCCCCCCCGGCTTCTCGATTTGAGCGGGTCCCCCCCATCCCCCCTCATACATGTATGATTTTGTTCACTTGTGAAACTTGTAAGACACGATTGTAACTCAGAGCCACAAATCGGCCAAAAGCTATGGACCAAATGATGCCCCCCCCCCCCGAATGGGGACACCGCCTATCCCCTAAATCACCCGTCACCCCTCTTCACGACCACTTTCATGCATCTCTGACCCACCACACAACCAGTAACTGAAAAAAAACCAAAAAAATTTACAAATCTACACAAAGTAACTGAAAAAACGTAACAAAAAGAGTACAACATAAATTCAACAAAATTTGACATATCCAAAAAACACGAGTACATATATGCTGGCCATTACATAATAATGGCTGATCATACATGCATGAATAAAGCCTGAAAATTTAGGGGGGTCTTATGAGCTGAACTTTGGACTCCAAAGTGAAGTTTGGAGCCCTTTTTCCCATTCTACCAAATTACTCTAAACTTTACACAAAATTACTAAAAAATACACAAAACCCCCAAAAATTTTGGCCCGAAACCTTCGTTTTTATTGAGACACCCCCCTTTCCCATCAGATGCATGTATGATGTCTGATGATGCAATAAAAAAATTCAAGGACTTGATGTAATCACTTTCGGTTGAAAAAAAAACTTAACCGAAGCCTCAACTTTAACATGATATCAACATAAACTGTACACTTTGCAAATATTTATTCATTTTCAGCGTTCAAAACTCAACTCAATAAAAGTACCTCTGCGAACTTTTTGTTCGTAAAAAAACGCAATGCGGAAAACCGGGAGAGAGGGGGTTTATTTCTATACTGACTATAAACTTTTCTCTTAGCTGTTCTTTTTTTATGCACGTATATTTAAATTGCAACCCCACCTCAGCTAATATTATTTATATACATTCAAGGGAAGGGGGAGGTAAGATTCGCTTCTTCCCCTAAAAGTAAAAAATTTTAATAAACTAACAATTATATATATAGTTCCTAATATAACAGTTTTACATCAAAATTTTATCTTCCGATCCCCCAAGTATCAGTTAAGCTCAAACACTCCACACATATACGTATTCTCAAGCATACACACCCCACACCTACACGTAAATTTAAGTACATCATACATCATAAAAGAGGAACTTTTTAAAGACAGCAAAAAATATCACTATCGGACAAATTGTGTCATGACTCAGGCTTATTAAACATTCGCGTGGAACCCAGCTAACCAAACAAACAGGAAATACAAAAAAGGTAGACTGTTGTAGTGTTTATGGCTTAGGCAGATATTAGCATAGCCAGAAAAAATAGGGCCTAGGGGGAATGACATACACGATTTCAGCTCAATTAGTAATTGAGACGCAAAAAACGACACATATGAGCACATTTTTCTAAAAAAAATTCTTTTTTTGTCACAGCGATATCAAAACCTGATTTCATCCGTTTTAACTCTTTAATGCCCAGAGGATCATGTGAGATACAATATGAACTAACAAATACACATCTGGGGCTATACCTAGGAACCTGACAACAGTAGTCTATTGTAGCGACAGGATCTTTGCACTGTTTTTTTGGGAATGGTATGGTAGGTGTTTCTATTGGGCGGCAATCTTTAGTTCTACTGCCACACAACGAAATCTATTCTAAATTAAGCATGTGCAAATTCTATTTTTATTCATCTCAAAAGTAGCATTTTCTTTATGGCCACATTTAGAAATTCTAAAGGAACTCCGGCAGTCTGCTTATTGTGTATCGCATACAGCGGATGATGTAGTTTATTTCTAGCACTCAACTATGGCAGTCGCACTGTCGTGTTGATACTCTAGGTTGCGGTACATATGCCTGAGCGATGGCGCACAATTTTCACAAACTTTCAACTTTTAGCGCTTATAACTAAAAAAACAGTGCGTTTTGTTCACCAATCATTTCTGTATCAAATGGTGGTTTTGCGATCTCTCCAGGACAAACGTAGCTCGACCAACGGCCAAAAAACTAACTAGGTGTTAGAATGAGACTGTCTACCCAGTGATACTCTGGGCATTAGAGGGTTACAAGTTTCGCAAAAAAATAAGGTAACTAATATCTGCAAATACCGAACACTAATCCACGTTTCAATAGCGATAAATGCAAAACTATTTAACAACTGGCAATAAAAAGCCAACACACTTAGAAGACAGACAATTTAGTTAATACTTTATTGAAAAAAACAATATTGCAATCAAAAGCAATATCAAAACATTGCAAAATTATCTCACAAACAAAAACAATTTTTCATTCAGAAAAAAGAAAACTGCATTGAAAAGAAAATGTATACATGTTTTCACAAATAAATTAACCATTGATTTGACAAACACAACACAGCTGTTCCAAAAACTATAGCAAAGTCTAATTACAAAGTCGTAGAACGGGTTCCCATTAATAAAATAGGTAGTTTTTTGTTTTTAAAAATTAAAGTTAATTAATCGGAAATAAGACTGAAGTTATTCTGACTAATCCGAATCTAAGATCGACCGATAAATGTAATCTAGTTAATCCCACCTAAGTCGACTTGATTAATCCGGGGAGAATTTAAGTTGATCTGATTAATCCCAAGGAAGTGAGTTAATCTGTTCAGTTTATATATTTCAAGATTACAATCAGGTTGCCGATGATTTAGGCAACCCTATTGTATTAATTGTCATGTCCGTTATTATTACCAATTGGCCCCCCAGGGTACCCCCCCTGGTGTCAATTTTCAATTTTTTCGAAATTGGGGTTTTTATGTTCTTAGGGCAATTTGAGCGGTTGAGCCCCTCAATACAAATCCGAGGTCCATTTTTGCCTAAGGCCAACGCGGACCCACCAAAGAGGGTGCCGTGCCCAAAGGTGTCAAATTGAGAGTTAATGTCTCTAGGGGTAACTTGAGCCCTTGAACACGAATAGAGGGTCCTCTGCCCAGAAATGATGGTCCCCTGATCGGCCGGCAACCGTTGTAGTCACTTGACTAGTTATTATATACTTAGTATTACTTATCATTATTTGATTACAATATGATTAAAGTCAAATATAAACTAAGTTAATCCGACTAATCCGTTGCCAATATTACCTCTGATTCATACATAAATCTTTACACCGCCTCTCCCTATGGGAACCAGGGCTACATTAGTCTCTGTCTAAACCAGTTTCTTCCCTTTGTAGAGAATTATTACAACATCCAAAGCTATCAAAAAGTACTGTCTATGTCCGTTCAGCTGGCAAAATTACAAAAAATCACTAATTGTACGTAAGCTATGACCATACATGTAACAGAAAAATTACCCCCCCCCCCCCCCGGGACCCCCCCCCCCCCCCCCCCAAAGCAAACAAAAACAAACCCCCCCCGCCCCCCCCCCCCCCCCCCCCCCCCCCCCCCCCCCCCCCCCCCCCCCCCCCCCCCGCTATGACACTTGTACGTAATAAAGGCCTATTCACACGAGGGAGCATGAGCGGACGAACGAGCGGGCGCACACGCACACTTGTCTACTGCAATGTGTGAAATAATGCAGCAGGCAGTGTGAAAATAGAATGCGCCCCGTCATGCTCCATGGCGTGCGCCATGCAATGCGTCATGACGTATGCCATGGAGCAAAATGCGCCCTCGTGTGAATAGGCCTTAAGCTATCGTTCCGTGATTGTTCCTGTCGTCTGAATGTTGAATGAACATACAGTTGTAGTACATAATCATTCGAGCCTTAAACAGGCAGCAAGCCTTATAGTACGCTATATGCAAGAAAAAACTGAACAAAAATAAATAAATATACACAATGGATAATATACAAAAAAGTAAAAAGCAAAACCACAGCAATTATTATATAGATATGAAAAAAGAAATACCACACAAGTCAAACATGAATGAAATCAATTTCCAAAATTTAGTTGTTCAAAAAATCAAGTTTCATAATCCCATAATATATAACAGTTTTTGGTTTACTTTTTTAAACGAACTAAATTTCTAATTTAAGTAAACGTCGACACTGTTTTATGCTGCAAAATTCCAATCTACAATCAATCTAAGTAAAATTAAAAATATCGCATGCATTATAACATACCAGCAACTATGTAACTAAAAAAATAAAACCCGTAAAAAAGTCAACATAGACAGCTTAATGATAGCTATAACTGAATCCAAGAATCAACCATTATTAACCGATAAAACAAACTTTTAGTAAAAAATACATCAATAAAATTTAAGCGACAAAACTAGTTTAGCTTGTTCTTATTCATTTTTAGGCATTTTTTAAAAGTTGAACAATAAACTGGAAGTTAAACTAACACAAAATTAGAAAAAAATATTTTACAATAACCATTAATTCAGCCAATATCTCAAGCTTGCATTAATTGTGTCAAATATGCATTGGACATTTTACCATGAAGTTTGTAAATAATCTCATTCTCGCAGATTCACCAAATTGGGCTCAAATTTACGAGGGGTTTCTTGGGTTAAATGAAACATACTCCGAATAGAATACTGCTTGATCACTCAGCATACAGGATATAGTATACCCGGTATACCCAATGCCTGTGTTATATTATGCTTAACATATGAGAAGGAGCTTAGATGTTTTTCGACAAGACCAGAGACATTATATACATAATTATATTCATTATGATAATTCCAGAAAATGCACAAACAGACCTTTGAAAAAACAACTCAAAGATGATACAATGTCTCCAAAAAAACATTATGGCCCAATTTCTAAATTGAATCAAGCAGCTTAGATAAAAAATTTTTGCCAACTAACTCATCTGAGCTAAAAATTTGCTAGTTATAAAAAACAAATTTTAATCTAATCCGTTTCATGTAGTTTAACAATTGGCCCTTCATCATAGTAAAAAATAATAAATACTTCAAAAAAAGCAAACAAATAAAAAACCAAGAGCCTGAAACTGTAAGGCACAAACTAAAAAAGCAACATCTAATTAAATTATTTTCACATTTTTTGACCATCTTTGCACGTTGATACATTTTGGAAAAAAAAATATATATATATATATATATATATATATATATATATATATATATATATATATATATATATATATATATATATATATATATATATATATATATATATATATATATGCTTATATTACTTTACCTTTTCACTTACTTGCTTAACCTAGCTAATCTAACTACTAGAGGTTATGTCATATTTTTTATGGAAAATGTAGTTTGAAACTGGAAAATACGCAATAGTCCAGACAGTCACCTGAATTGCATATGTATTTTGTCACAAACATTATAATGCGGAAATAATTTCAAATAACAAAAATCAAAATCAATTAC
Organism: Trissonchulus sp. WLG1_4; assembly: GCA_030248245.1. NCBI lineage: Eukaryota > Metazoa > Nematoda > Enoplea > Enoplida > Ironidae > Trissonchulus > Trissonchulus sp. WLG1_4. Next base: position 20,788 of record JASANF010005184.1, read on the forward strand.
ATGATACATTTTGGAAAAATAGTTGATACATTTTGGAAATATATATATATATATATATATATATATATATATATATATATATATATATATATATATATATATACACATACACAAGGGCGTACCCAGGGGGGGGGAAGAATGGGTGGAATTCCCCCCCACCGAAATTGTTCCCCAGTGATTTTTTACACAAGGGTCCCCCCTTTGGTTTTTATGGTCCGGCCGGAAAAATTTTCTGATACGTCTCCAATGGACTAAATTTGTCCTAAAAATCAAAAATTTTCCCAAATTTTTTTCTGGGGGCTGCCGCCCCCAGACCCCTGCGACTATGTGCCTTACTATTCCTCGTTATTGTCTTTCATTAAAGCCTATGCATGCATACACAACTACATTATGCTGCATGTGCATGTCTACACGAGTATATTATGCTACATTTACTTGTGGAATGCACCGTCTGATGACACTCCCATCTTTTGTTTTAAATTTTGTCGGAAAAATTTCTGATACGTCTCCAGTTGACCAAATTCGGTCTAAAAATTGAAAAAATCGCCAATTTTTTTCTGGGGGCTGCCGTCCCCAGACCCCCGCAACCTTGTGTCCTTTGGTTTTTATGGTCTGGCCGGAAAAACTTTCTGATACTCATCCAGTTGACAGAATTTGGCCAAAAAATCGAAAATTTTCCCTATTTTTTCTGGGGGCTGCCGTCCCCAGACCCCTGCAGCCTTGTGGTTTAGTAATCTTGCGTTTGTAAGGCGTTTTACAAGTGTTAAAATTGCTAAAAAGTGCATTTTAACCCATTACAAAAAATCGAAAAGTAATTCCCCCCCCCCCCGAAATTTTTTTCGCTGGATACGCCACAGATATATATATATATATATATATATATATATATATATATATATATATATATATATATATATATATATATATATATATATATATATATATATATATATATATATATATACACACACATGATTTAATCTATAAATGACCTAGCAATAGTCTGGTAGATGAAAAATATGAAATTAAAAAAAAAATAATATTAACAAACAAATTTCACTTTCAGTACAATTCTTTTTACCGCAAAAGATAAAACCGTACACTCTTATGCAGCAAATTCATTTATAATCATCAATCTATGTTACAATCAAAACAGAATCAGCTATAATCAGCTACGCGCAAGCTAGAAATAATAAAGATAATATGATACAGAATAATCAAAAATATAAAATATCAGTGAATTGTGACTAGTGATGGTTTAAAAATAAAGGGGGAAAATAAGAGTCTACCAAAACATTTTGGAAAAGTCTCGATTTAAAAAAATTTGACCGAAAAATCTAAATTTTTTTTATTCTACTGAAAATTTTTTCCTGCTGCCCTTCCCAGAAATCCCTCTTGGATCCGCCTCTAATTAAAAACAATACAATATAATAACAAAAATAAAACACAAACACAAAACAGCCCTGATTGCATAATATTATAATAAATACCAACCGCAATCAAAATCATACTATAATAATAATAAAAATAATACCAGATCAAAGCTAAGCGAACCAAAGTGTAATATTATAACAGATCAACTCAAAACATAATCTTTGTAATTTTTCTTGGACTTCAGCTGCTTTTTGAGACTCTTAATGAAATCCTCTGGCTGCAGTAGAATCGAGATATCCTTCCCCAGTGCGTCCAGACGGGCTTTGGCCTGAAATAGTATTTAAATTAATTCGATTTATAAACAGAATTGCAAAAATATCCAGCCAAAACATTCAAATATCGTTAAATCTTAAACTGCCAGTGTGAATGAAACGTTAAACGTTAAACTATAAACCTTAAACCTTAAACCTGCAGTGGGAAGCGGGCATTAGGGTATTAGGATGGCTTTCACAAAGGTGGTTTGGTTTGCTACAGTCGGGTTCTACGTACGTTTTCCATGGTTTGCACATACTTTAATTACGAATTTGGTCGATTTTCTCAAAGCTTGGCCTTCAGTGTAGCATTTTCAAACCTGCAGCACGTCAAGTTTCTGTTCAGCTGAAACTTTACCCGAGCTAAAATTCGGGATTAAATCTGAAAATCGACCAAATTCATAACGAATCAGGAAATATTTTATAATGAAATAATGTGCAAATCATAAAAACGTACGGTTCAGCAAAACCCCTTTGTGAAATCCAACCCACATATTAATACGTATGAGGAGGGGGTGGGAGGTGACCCCACAAAATCGAGGGGCCGATGGGGAGGGTCCCCAAAAATCGGGCAAAATTGAGCAAAAATGGCACTTTTTGGCGAAAATTTTACAAAAAATCACAAACTTTGGGTATTTTTGATCGATCAGAGGGTAGGGTTCCCAAAATTCGGCTAGAGAGGGCCCCCAAAATTTTGACCCCGTTCATGTATGGTCCCACCCCAAAAGTTATAGGGGTCAAGAGTCAATCAAAATGGACAAAAGTGTCTACTTCGTTGTTCTTTGCAAAAATGTTGAGTGGTCGATTGTTGACCTCGGTGACGACCCAGGAAGTGTTGGTTTTGCTGGAGGGCTGCAGGAAACTGTCCGCACGCCGGGAGAGACCGGCTCGATCCACAATGCTACCCGGCTGAATGTCCACCACCTGAAACAATCAAAACGCTCATGAATTTTTTGCAGCACTTCTCGTCCCTTCCTCGCTGTCCTTTTGTCCTTATGCAATTTCCAAAAAACTGTTTGTCCATTATATCCAAAATTAGTTAAATTATTACTTAGTTGATTAAACTAATCAAAAAGAAAGTTGAAGATCAATTCCAGTTCGGATGCGAAAAATAAGACTAAACGATTGTATCAATGGCTTCACGCCCTCTAAAACAACACTAGCAAAAAATAGTCTAAATTTATTACAGACAACGTCGAAATCGTTACTACCACCTCAAGCTGGCAGTTACCGTTTTCACAATCGCGGGTGTCATTAATTTTACCTGACAAAATTCTTTGCAGGAGTGGACACAGAATGAAAATGAGATCAGTTTCGAACATAAACTCACCACGTTGGTTCCACCCTCACGAACCAAGCCCAAATTCTGGTGCTCAAAATCTCGCTTCAAGGCCATTACTTTTGCCAGGGGAAGGCGGCGAATCAAAAATTCAACCTAAAAAATAAAAAAAGCAATTGACCAAAACAATCAAATTGGCAAAAAAAGTCTAGACATAAGTTTCTATTCGTTCTTGATTACAAATGCGGACTATGTAAACCAGTAGGTATATATTTCAAAATAATCTACTATGAATTCTTGAAATCAAAATCTGGATTAGAAGAATTTTGTTCAGGACGGAAGTCAATAGGAGATGTATGGCGTATCGGGAAATTTTTCAATCGTTTTTCACAAAATGCACAGCCCTTGTGGAAAAATGGGGGTTATGGGTCAAAAGGGGCTTCTTGTGTAAAATTTAAGTAAAAGGGAAAAGGAGAAAACCGCCCCCCCACCCCCTTATCCCTTTCCCTCCGGGTACGACCTTTAAATACGAACAAGTAAATCCAGGCTTTACAAACAATTCTTTAGAAATACGGACAAGCATAAACCAGTCTTTAGAAACAACTCTTTAGAAATACGGACAAGCATAAGCAACTCCTTAGAAACAAATCCGTAAGAATACGGACAAAATACCTTTTGCTGGCTTCCCGTCTGGGCAATGAGTCGTTCCAGGTGCTGAGCCGAGGTGATTGGCTGGGCGCTGTATGCCAGAACCTGGTCACCCAGATGGAAGGCGGTGCGCAGACAGCTGTTGGAGTCCTGGTGCCAGCCAGCAACCCTGAAACAAACAACTCCGTCCAGTTGAAAAAATACGGACAACGACGGAACAGGGTCGAAGTTCCTGGAAGTTTGAGAAAAGGAGGCGTGTGGAGCGACTTTTTAAACTTATACACTTCACATGGTTTTTTTTGCGTAAAATACTGCGTATTTACGCAGTGAACCTTAAATTTACGCAGTAACAAGCAGCAATTTTATGCAAAATTTATTGAGTTTTGATCCATGGTCACAGCATAATTGAAGTCATGACCAACAGTCAGTGCAACATATAATCGGTAGAATAGACATCAGCTGGAAGAAATCCCTTCAAAGGAAGTTTAACCTGTCGCTCACATTATTTCAACTTTTACTAAAGATTTTCGGTATTTTTTTAAAACGTTTGTAAATTTTACGTTAATTTTACGAATTTAGTTTTAAATAATTATGTTGAAGAAGGATTTCCCTATTTTGTGAAAGAAAAAAGAAAAAATGGTGTAGAGGATCGAGCCTGGGACTTTTGTGTGGACTTGGAGAATGCTTAACAACACTGCACCCAACAGAACCCCCAACTCTTAGGCCCAAATATTATTCTTTTCTCTAAGTCTACCTCATTCGACCCACACATGGTTTTCTGACGGACTGATAACTCACCCCAGGTTTCTGCACCTTAGATGTGTGATGCCTTGAATTTACCCAACCTAAGGCACAAATTCCGACGACCAAACCACCACAGCCTTAGCAAAAACAAATATCTGTTCGGTTAGTGCATGTTCTGTGTAACTATTAAATCAAGGTGTTTGCGAAAAAAAACACGGTGCATTTATGGCTTAGAAATTTACACCATGCTATAAAATGCTTAAGTTTGGTTTATACCTGTCCTATTTCGTCTATAGCTAGTAAGCCTCACAGTTGTAAATCATCTGTTTTAGTCTTTCAGTTTAGCTCATGCACCCGAAATTAGTTCTGATTGACGAAGTTTTCACAGCAACCCCTACTTAAACATTAGCTTCAGAATAAACGACACTGTAATAAACGCATACTTGAGGTACCAATAAAACTGTTATGCCAAAATAATTACGATTTTCTGATTAAACACTTGTTTTCGAATACATCTATTTGAAACTGCCGCCAAGGTGCGTTTTACTTAGTTTTGGGATGACTTTTTTTGTTGCTGCTTGTTTTGAAGAATTCTGGAAGTAGGTAATTAAGTGCATTTTACCTAGTTTTCGATAATTGAAAGCGTCAGTCAATAAAAATAATGTTTAGGGCTTTAAGGTGGCGCTCCTGAAATGTGACTTTTCAAAAAACGGCAGTTTGGGGCCAATTTTAGATACACAATGGCAAGCTGGTGTAAAAGTATACCTAAATACAAAAAATGAAGTTGATTGATACAAATTAGCATTCACTGTAAACCAAACGTGAGTGGAATTTCGGCTTGCGATTTCTCTTCGCAAGTAAGCAGCTGTTGCACAATCAATAGCTCATTTTGCTCGCCTCAACGTGATCGAGCGGTCGCAAAAAGTCATTTTTGATGAATATGATTGATATATCGAAAAACACTAAAATCGCGATTTTTGAAAAACATAAATTTGGCTAAATTTTTTAGATACTATCGATTTGCCAAAAATCAAATTTTGCGACCGCTCGAAGATGAAAAGGTGCATTTATGTGCCAAATTTTAACTTTTTTCGTTGAGCCAATTTTTTAAAATCGCGAGCCGAAAATTTGCGTTTGTATTCACACGCACTATATTTCTGTTTCATGCAAATAGTATTGCGTTATTTCACAAAAAAATTATACCACACTCAATAAAACAACAAAAATTTTTAATTACGTTTCAGTAAAACACTACTGGTAGTGTTTTTCAGCCTTTCAAATTCATTACATACGTGTAAATGCACTGGCTTGTGAAGTCATTTTCGTGAAAATCTATTTTTCTTGCTGAAAAAAGATAAAAAATGTTCAAAAAATTTTTTATGTGATATGTACATCAAATTGAAGGAAATTCACTTCTGATCAACTTTTGTTCTTACGATGCATGTTTATTTTTGCTCGTTTTCAAAATAATGGCCAAAACCCACATTTCAGGAGTGCCACCTTAAAGAACAATAGAAAACGACTAATTTGGCCATTTCGGCCCTACAGTAAGCTAGCTAGCACCAACAAACCGAAGCTAGCTGTCTGGCCGCCTGGGCCAGCTCACACACACACATTACAGAAAAATTACACACAAACACGCTCACAAATTTGCCACAGTGATTACATGTAAGACGTGCAATTTACGTAGGGCAAAACAAATGTAAAGTCCTGTCGCTACTGAGGTAGCGACAGGAAAAAATAAAAATACGCAGAATTTACGCAGTAAAAAATAAAAATACGCAGAATTTACGCAGCCTTCATGTGCCCACCAAGCGGCAGTAAATCAAGCTTAGCCGTAAAAATTTTTCCGATACGTCTCCAATTGACCAAATTTGGCCTAAAAATCAAAAATTTCTCCAATTTTTGTACTGGGGGCTGCAGCCCCCAGACCTATGCAACTTTTATGCTTTTGTGTTCCTTACTATTGTCTTTCATGCAAGCGTTAGCAAGTGTACATGGGTGCATTGTGCACCATCTATTTGCTTAATACACTGTTAGCATACATGTATTAGGGGGCATGGAGGGATCCCCGCACAAAAAGATGGGTGTTCTATCACATTACGGAGAATTGAAAAGTCATTGGCCCCCAGCCTGAAACCACGCAAAAATGGCACATTGGGCATGTATGTATAGTTCAGCGTCCTAAAAGTTTTCAAATTAATAGATGTGATCAAAACTCGCTTTTTGACGTTAACTCCAGCTGAATGTAATGGTCATTGCGTTAGAATTGCTTGACACACCGTCTAAATGCGTTGGCTATGTTTTTAACCAGTTATACACTAGTTTTCGAAAAATACGCAGCGCAGTGCCGATTTTCAAAAAAAACCCTGATACTTCATGAGCCACTTCCTCGACATTCTGAGCGGGGAGAGGGTGCAGCACATTTGAGTAAAAATGCAAAATTTTGGCAAAATGGACAAAAATTTGGTATTTGAAAAATAATTTTTTGCTATTTTTTCAGCATTTTACAGCCATGGGGGACAAAATTTTGACTTTTAGAATAATAAAATAATCTTTTTTTCACAGCACCAGCCACCAAAGTGAGGCTTGTTCCGACGGGTGTCAAAGAAGGGCTTGCCCCCCTCCCCCCAGAACTTCCCTCCACGCACCCAAACCCCCCAAGTATATCTCTGATCATAGGGCCTATTCCTTTACCGGATTAAACAGACTGGACTTATTTTAGTCCGAGGTTTTGGAATGCCGAATCGGACTAAACAGACTAAAACAGTTAAAATAAGTCAGCGGCTTAATTTTAGTCTGACCCCATTCCAAAACTACCACAGGACTAAACGGACTTAACATGCACACTTAACATTAGCATGCTTAGGTAAGTTTAGTCCGATTAAAAAGCAGCGCACTAAAAGTTAAGTCCGTTTAATCCGGAGGTTTTGGAATGGCATTTTTAAGCATAATTTTTAAACCGTTTAGTCCTGTTTTACTTAACCCTTTAATCCGGTAAAGGAATAGGCCCATAGCCATCTCCAATCGTCTCACCAAATGTATCCTTTCACATCCACAAAGGCCAGGTTAACAGCGTGCTGGTGTGGCACGATCACTTTGAAGCCGCCCTCCTGTGCAATTTCCAGCTGCAGCCGTCGCACCTCTGCCTCCTTGATGGACATATAACGGTTGCCGCCCAGGGTGTTCGGGGAATTCCCACTGGCCCCACACGCCCCGTCAAGCTGAAACATTAGCCCAATGGGTTTCGAATAGCTAGATGCCGTTACAGACTTACAGACTAAAGGCTGGACCCTCAGACAAAAAGAAATACGTGACTTCAATAAAAGAACGAATAGCCAGCATCAAAAGTACAGCAAGTAATCACAAAAAGAGCACCACCTGTTTTGTTGTCTCAGGGTTCAGCAGTTTTTGACAGATTCCTGTTCAGACTAAAATTTTAAACTCTTCGGTTTAAAAGAGTTGACGCCGTCACAAATTAGGTCATCAAATATGCTAGATTCCTCTGGTCAGAGACTCACATAGACAATTAAAAGTGAATGAATGTAGTAGTAATTTTGGCTTACATCTAAAATCATATTATGGCTACTCACATACCGCTAAAGCTAAAACAGAAGTTAATTAAAAATGGCCAGATCAAAATATTCTGACACTGACTATGCGCAGGCTTAGAACTAGCTCGTTCAAAGTTGTTCGTACTGGTGTCCGTAAAAAAATCTGTACGATAGTACGTACATAAAAAACGCTAAAAATGCTGTGTTAATCAAGCTTACGCACCTCAAAATGGCTGTTAACAGCTGATCAAATTTCGGCAACAGCTAATTAGACTTTTTTGCTTACGGACAAACGGACACACTTACGGACAAGTATGAACTATCCTATTCATACAATTATTCAGACAAATATCGTCTGACTCAGCCATCCGAATGGTCTGAAACAAGTTCAGTCTTATTGACAAGCCCCCCCCCTTAATATCCACTTACAGCCATGGGTAGCGTAGGTCGTCTAGAGCGATCGGATGGCACAGTGTTATAGGGGGCGCCCATTGCAAAATCCAGATCCGACCCAGAGGGCAGTTTGTTGCGCGGGGGCAGGGGGGGCGGGGGTGGTGGGGATTGGGGCAAATCCGGCAGGGGGCGATCGGGGGACATTTCCTCCAGGGGGCTAAGCTCTGCCGGGGGCCCGGAAGTAAATCGAAGGCCTGTCGAGTCGGTGGAGAATTTCCTAGGTTTCTGATTGTGACAGGGGGGTGCCGGACCAGTCAGGGATTGTGCCCTGGACAGGGGGGGACCAGTTTTAGTGCCATGCAGCGAGCTAACGGTAGAGTACCCCCCGGGCACCTGGGCGGAGCGTACACGATGATGCAGCGCTTCTGCGGGTGGGGCGTTTTCATAGCAAGGGGGGGAGGGGGGCTCTTCTTCAGGGGGGTGTCTGGACTGGATGGCAGGGGGGTCCGGGTTCGAACTACTGCTCTGACTCTGACTACTCCCAGTGCTTGTGGCAGAGGAGCCGCTAAGTCGATGAATATTGGTTTCCAGCGGAGGGGGCAGGGTATAGCCATCCTTCGGACTACAAGCGGCGGCGGGGGGCTCAAATTTATGCCTCAGATCACGCACTCCAGGCTGGCCCCCCTCATTATTTATTTCCACAGTCAACTGCCGGCTAGGGCCATCACAATAGCTGACAGGGGGGACAAGGCTGTAAGCTTGACTGGGATTGGCTGTCCCGCTATCGGCTGCCGTCGAGGGAGGGTTCTGGGGCGAAATTGAATTCGAGCGACTAGGCAGCCGCAAGGGGGGGCTATCGTAGCGATTCGGATCACTGGTAGGGGTCGACTGTCTATCTCTCGTCACGGGGGGGTTACTGGCCCGTCGGGGCGGTAGGGGGGGCGGACTAGCGCTACCAATAATCTCATTCACTTCCTGGCCCTCCCCAGATTTCTCACTATCACTATCCGAACTACTACCAGCTACGGTGGTCTGCGGATAGTGAATTCTGCCATACAATTGTTGTTGTTGTTGTTGTTGTTGCACTTGTTGCAAACTAGCTCTACTATTTGGCACTTCGTACACACCGGCACATCCAGAGGTCGTCAGCAGACCATTGCAATTCTCGTCTAAGGCACTATCTACCGTCATTCTGTCCGGGGGGTCACTGAGGCTGCCGGGGGAAACCACTTGGTGTCCGGGACTATTGCTGTTATTGAAGCTATTGGCAATGGCTGCGACGGACGGACAGGGCTCGTACAGATTGGCTTCCTAGAAGATTAAAAAAGTTATTAAAAATATTATATTTACGTATATATAAAATACCTATATGAATTAAATACTATCAAAAGTAATGGCATTAGAATTAAGCTAAATTAAGCTAATTACAAACACAGTATATATTTAATACATTTGCCTGCTTCATTTCAATTGGGGCGCCCCCTATACAGTCCAATATTTTTTACACAAAGAAGTGCCAAGTACTTTTTAATAATAGCTCTACTGTGGGTTTTAGTAAGTTGTTTTTTGCCAAAAGTATGTATATAGTATAATGAGGCGAAGGTTTAATGACGTGTATATAAAAACTTTTTCACTGTGTTTCACCATGACCAGCAGTCCACTACAAAATTTTTCCCAAAAACCTGTCATTAAAAGTACGGCGCCAAATCAAATCAAATATATATATTTATATATATATATTTTTTTTTTTTTTTTTTTTTTTTTTTTTTTTTTTTAAAAATATATATAGCTCCACTACTAATATCCAAGACACAATATCAGGCAGACAAAATAGCCAAGTATATGACAATAAGACCCGAATTTCAACCCACAACCAAACTCTAAAAATATATAATAATCCCACTTGCAAAAATCCCAAACGCTTCAGTCGATACGTGAGCATATCGATCCATTGCTTTTTCTCACGCTCCGACAGGGCGACCAGTTCTAGTGTGGCGTCCAAGAGGCCGATCAGAAAGGTGCGACTGTCCTCGACGGCACCGGTGACGAAGGAACAGTGGATCAGGTCGATCACCTTGATGGGCTCGTGATAGCTCACTTCCTGAAAATAATGCCAACATCATACATGTATGAGGGTGGGATGGGGGGACCCCACCCTAAAATCGAGGGCCGGGGGGAGGGTCCAAAAAATTCGGGCAAAATTTACTAAAAATGGCACATTTTTAAGAAAATTTTACAAATCTTTGCAAAATTTAGGGCATTTTTGGTCGATCAGGGGGGTCCCAAAAATTTGACCGGAGAGGCCCCCCCCAAAATTTTGACCCCGTTACATGCATGACATATATATACTAACTGGAAGGTGCGCAACCGGAGGGGGGGAAGGGGGGGGATGGGGGGAACTTCCCCCCCCCCCGAAAAAGGTTGTTACCATACGTGGGCCGGTAGCAAATCCTGAGGGAGTTTGTGTTAGCCACAGGGGGGGCTGATGTTGCTTCGGGAAGGAAAACCCCCCAAAACCCCCCTCCCGACGCCCAAATATGACTCATACAAATATGACACAAACTCTTGGAGCATAATTTGACATATGTATCGGCGTGTTCACACTCTTATTTAATCAGGGTATGCCTATCGCCTAGCTTTTCAAGCAATAATACAAATGGAAGGGCTTCAGCAACAACTCGGTTCTTAGGCACTTTTTTAGATAAGTGAGTGACATGAGTTTGGGAGATTTTTTGAGAGAAGAGGAAAAGAGGAAGATATAACACCCCAACTCCTTCTAGACATACCTACTACGTATATTTACGAAAACTAACAAAAAATAAGCAAAATGTACACAAATAACTAAAAAACAGTCTCCAATTGCATAGTGGCTGTTTAGCTCAGCGAAAATAGAAAAAAACTCCTCTATGCATAAACAAATAAACACAAAATTTCAGTATAACAAGGCAAATAGGAGGACAAAACAGTTCTCAAAATTTGTCTGTCAACTTCAAAACTAAGGGCCTATTCCTTTACCGGATTAAACGGACTGGACTTATTTTAGTCCGCGGTTTTGGAATGACAAGTCGGACTAAACGGCTCGGTTTAAATAATCTGCTCTTAATTTTAGTCCGACCCATTCCTAAACTACCACCGGATTAAACTTTTTAGTCCGATCCCGTTCCTAAACTACCACCGGATTAAACTCTCAGCTGGACTAAAATTAGTCCGATTAAAAAATTTCCGTTCCTAAACCTGATTTAAATAAGTCTGTTTAGTCCACTCGCTGCATTTTACACGGAGTTTTAGTCCGCGATTTGTTGCGCGGATTAAACGGACTTAACTTCCCGGTGCCCCCCAATTATTCTCTTGCTACTTATCACTACCTTAACCAATTTGGACGATCTATATATCAAATTATAGCTGAATAATTGGGCTATTTTATAGTGTATTTTAAATATCTGGTATAAAAATGTATTCCAAAAAATCTTCGTCAAAATTGCTTTTTTTGGTCGATTTCCAACAAATTCTTGTCAAAAATTAAATAACAGATTTTTGATATGTTAAAAAAATAATATTGTTTTATATGATATGATATGTTTGATATTTTAATCAAAAATAATCCAAAAAAATTCAAGTCGGATTCGAACATCCAACCTATCTGGCCGAAGGCGAACGCTCTGACCACTAGGCTACGCTGGCCTGAAGCATTACGTGCTAAATAGTCTTTATATACAATGGAGATTAAACAATTAATAGATTGTCATTTGCAGCTAGTTTTTTTATATTATGTGCAGCTGCAAATACATTTTTATATTGCGAAAACGCTGTTTTCAAACAGCGAGTTAATTGTCAACTTCAACTGCTCAGCCAATCAGAGTACAGTTTGTAGGCGGAGACAAAACTGATTGGCTGGAGCGAAAAAACATTATAGTGGCACCATAATACAAATTTATCAGTGTCGGGAAGTTTAAGTTTAGGAATGACACCGGACTAAATTAAGTCCGACTAAATTTAGTCCGATTATAAATTTGGGCCATTCCTAAACTACCGGACTAAACGGTTTAGCGCGAAAAATGAAGTCCAGCTTGATCGGACTAAACGGACTTGAAAATCAGCGCGCTAGCTGTTAAGTCCGTTTAATCCGGAGGTTTTGGAATGGCTTTTTTCAGTATAATTTTTAAACCGTTTAGTCCGATTATAATTAACCCTTTAATCCGGTAAAGGAATAGGCCCCAAGTTACAAGTTTCAATTAAGACGCTTAGTGACAGTCAAAAATGCATTCTTGCAAATAAAACTCGATTTATGGCCACAAACTGTGTAAATTTACAAAAGAGGGGTTGTACTCTCCCTACATACAATTCTCATTACAAAAAATCGAAAAAAAAATAACTCTAAAGTCTAAACACAATCATATTATCTCACACAGCATTAAAAGTATTTAGTGCGTTTATTTCGAACAATAAAAGTTACAACAAAAACCCAAGACCCCCTATAAAACTTTAAACCACTACTCCACACGTGACAGACGCAAAACAAACCGACACACAAACATCTGCACATTTGCACTGAGTCAAAATTAACCTCCAAGTCTCATAATGAGAAGGCCAAGTTTTATCACACGCCGTATATATATACTTACTATAAACCATCTGCACTGAAAACACTACTAATTCATTTGAACGCATGAATGGACAATGAATCACTGTACGTATATACAGCAGCTGTAGTAATTTAAGTACAAATATTTTCAGTGTGCTCGCAATTACTGACGGCTGTATATCACAGAAACAAATAAAATATCATCTATTTAAATACAGATATATACCGGCTGGGTATCGATTTCTGAATTCCTATTCACCAGGGTTGGCAGTCTCGGTCTTGGTCTCGTAAAAAAACCGAGACTAGGCTGGTCTCGGTCTCGCTCTCGGTCTCGGTAGGAAAACCGAGACCTGCCATAGGGTGGTCTCGGTATTTCAGGTGAGACCTGAAGTTTTCAAAATTTTCCAAAATCACGAAGATTTTTTTTACAGAATCCCGAGCATGAAATGGTCAAAACTGTCTTCTGCAGAAGAATGTCAGTTCACCAGCAAACTTTGGCTAACTTCAAGTTCAAACTATGTGTAACAAACTAGATTTTTTAATTAAAGTTTGAGCTAGAATGGGTTGTCTGACTTAGCGATGTTGCATTATTGTATGTGGAACCTCACAAGCACACATATGTTAAACAGTACAAATACTGCCCATTTACCAAATAGTGCTAAGTTCGTAGCTGATTTGTAATTAAAAATTTGCAAGGTTCTGCAACTTGACTAAGCGCGAATTGGGTGGCAGTTTAATTGAATTTCTTGAGCCCCAACCTTTAAACGCATGTCAAAACATTAAGTATCTGAAAAAACCTAGGCGCAATCAAATGCTCTTTGGGCTATGAAGTGGTTGGGGCATCAAACCTTCCCCCCATATAAATGTGTCAGCGAGAGAAACTTTTCTGGTACGTGATGTTGCCTCTATCAGAACTTGTGATAGTAGCACCACTGCTCCAGCACAAACGATTCTACGCTGGCACCCGAGTCAGACTGCCAAAGTGCCAACTGCCAATATATGTATGTATGCACATGCAATGCACTATAAAACGCCCTGTGGCATGCGAACGCAGTGTGCGGAACTTTTCAAAATAACAAAAGTTGACAGAATAGCGGGAAAAATCCTATGTATTGCCACCGTCAATCACCTACTCTCATGCATCCGGTCGTTACAATGTTAAGTTTCTCACAACTTTGCAAGTCATACACTCATACAACACAACCTAACCTAATGGTCACTTATTTGTAACTTAAATTTATACGTTTCAAAGTATCTCAAATTTTTAAAATTGAAACTTGAAAAAAGGTCCCCCAAAGACTGGTTTCGGTCTCGTAGGTGTCGTTTGGGTGGTCTCGGTTGTCTGGTCTCGGTCTCGGTCTCGGTTGCAAACCCTTGCCAACCCTGCACACACGCACACGCACACACTGCCATATTGAGGTCAAACAAACTGATTTTTGCAACACTATTTTTTAAAACTATATATACATACCTACGGTCACCTCACTTCTAAATTTCCGACGCAAAACTTCAGACCCCAAGAGAGAGTCGTGCGTCCACATTTTTTCGTAATTTGTAAAGCTTGTCCAAGCGTATATACGTATACTATCAGGGTTTTTTGCGCAAAACCCTGTGAAAATGCACTTTTTTAAAACTTTGCACACAAAAATTAAAATTCTGCACAATTATGCACAGTGCTCGACAGGCCTGTGCACTAAGCTAGCTTAAAATAATAGCTATATATGATAAGCTTAGAATGCACTGTTTGTAATGTAAAATCGAAAAAACATTTTGGGTCAGCCGCCCGCCACGGAAAAGTTGTTTTCGGGAAAAAATTGACTAAAGCTCACTGTTTGGGATGAAATTTAGGTGAAATGGAGACTTCCAAAAAAATCACCCTGCCATAAATAAAAAATAAATGGCGGAGCACAGTGAAATTTTTCACAGAATTGAAAAACCGAGACCGGGTACAAATCGAGACTTTTCGACTACCAAGACGGGGACTGGGCTAGTATCGGTTTTTGACCGAGACTTCCATCCCTAAGCAGAAGGAAAGTAAAACATCCTGCCCCGGAATTAAAAAAATGCAAACTCGTCTCAAAAAATAAATACTACACAGAGAGCCCATGACATATATACATATAACATATTACATATATACCCATACGGCCATATGTAATATAATTACGTAACTAATAATACACTACATTTATATTCAAATGCACAGGATATCTTCTCTGCTATGCAAGTATGTCACATCTTATCTACACTACGGGTACAGAATACATACACATTACGCAACAGGAATAGCCCTTATGTTACCCTTTTGTCGCTGTATATTTCCAGAAATGGTAATTTATCGTCGTGCACACACAGGATATACCACTGCTCCGGCTGACAGAGGGCCCGCTGAAACAAACATTAAATTACTAAATTATTATTAAATTATTAAATTACTCAACCAACAACAAAATATGCAGCACATAAACGAATATGTAAACCAAAGCCCAATATATACCATATCAAGGAGGGGAAATTATTTATAACAAAATTCGAACCCTAATATAAATTATATATATATATATATAATATATATATATATCAAGCGCGGATCCAGGGGGGGGGGGCGCGGGGGGCGCGCCCCCCCCCCCCCCCCCCGAAATTTTTTCTGACTGAAATTTTACACAAGGGTCCCGCCATTGGTTTTTATTGCCCGCCCGAAAAAATTTCCGATACGTCTCCAATTGACCAAAATTTCACTCTAAAAATAAAAAAAATTCTCCAATTTTTTCATGGGGGCTGCCGCCCCCAGACCCCCGCATCTTTCTAGCTTACTGGTGCTTGGTATTATCTTTCATCAAAGCCTATGCATGTCTACCTATTAGAGTACATTATGCTGCATTTACTTGTGTAATACACTGTATGATACTCTGATGTGACGTTGCCATCTTTTCTTTTAATTTTTCTGTCGGAAAAATACTGATACGTCTTTTGTTGACCAAATTCGGGCTAAAAATTGAAAAATCTTGACCCCGGCAAAATGCGGCTTAGTGATCTTGCGTTTGCCATGGGAAGTTAAGTATTAAAATTACTAAAAAGTGCATTTTAACCCATTGCAAAAATTCATTCCTCTTTTCTGGCTACGCAACTGACAGTGTGTTTATTTAAGGGGGTAGTGTCGCGAAAGCAGTTTTGCTCACAGGTTGTGAAAATAGAACTTTTTGTTTTGAAATAGTACGTTCAATGAGAAGCTAGTCCAACGCTGTCTGGTGTCAAACAATTACTGCCAGACACCATACTACCAATATTGACAAATAGTTTGGACCAATCGCCATTAGTAAGCCAGACATCACACAATAGGTACATAAAAGTTCGAAAAATCAAGCCAGATATCAGATTGGCCAGCTTGTGAAGTACACATACTGTGTGGACGCACAATTTTTTGAGCCAAATAAGAAAAAAGAAAATTGAAGGTTCGTTTTCCTTTTGATTTGAAAATAAGCGTCTAGATTTTTCACAATTTATCATTATTGCTGTTACTATTTTACAGTTTAGGTACACCTTCACAGTTCAAACTAGTATTACTCCACAGCCGCTACAGTAATTTGCACTAAATTTTGTGTGCATAAACTACAACATATGTGCTATCAGTCTGTGTGAAAAAACTAAACAGAAATATTAATAAATATGACGAAAATATGGAATGTGAATAGGTTTTCAAAACGTCATTTTTCCGACTTTGCGACATCATTGCAAACTATATGCTTCACCAATTTTGCTGAAACTTGGCAAAAATATTTGCCTTTAGATAGATTTTCAAAATATAGAAAGAACAATTTCAAACAATTCACTGAACAAGCTTTACAGTCGCGCAAAATCGACTGCTTTTGCGACACTACCCCCTTAACAGTAGTTAACAACAATTGATACTACTTCCACTTGACCGAATTCAACCTAAAATTGAAAACTCACTTTTTTGCATTTCAATCTATCGTTTTGCTAATTGCTGCATAGTGAACGGAGCGGTTTTAAAATAAAACTCTCCACAGCAACAGGGGCGTAGCCAGGGGGGGATGGGGGGAATCCCCCCTCCCGAAACTGTTTCCGACTAAAATTTTACACAAGGATTGCCCTTTGGTTTTTATGGTCCAACCGGAAAAAATTTTCGATACGTCTCCAATTGACCAAATTTGGCCTAAAAATCAAAAAATTCCCTAAATAGGTGTCTGGCTTCTGGGGGCTGCCGCCCCTAGACCCCCGCAACTGTGTTTTGATAAAACTTGCAGATTTATTAGGATATCCCGGTATCAAAAAACGTATAAGTGTCTGGCTTCTGGGGGCTGCCGCCCCCAGACCCCCGCAACTGTGTGTTTTGATAAAACTTGCAGATTTCATAGGATATCCCGGGATCAAAAAACGTATAAGTGTCTGGCTTCTGGGGGCTGCCGCCCCCAGGCCCCCGCAACTGTGTGTTTTGATGAAAGATACAGATTTTCGAGTATATCCCGGGGCATACATGTAACGGGGTCAAAATTTTTAGGGGGGGGGGGCCTCTCGGCTCCCCCCCAGCCAAAAAGTGCCACTTTTTCAAAATTTTGCCCAAATTTTGGGGCCCCTCCACCCCGGGTCCTCGATTTGGGGGGGGTCCCCCCCCCCAAACCTCCCCTCATACATGTATGTCCCGGGGTCAAAAGCAGTAAAGGTGTCTGTCTTCTGGGGGCTGCCGCCCCCAGACCCCCTCACCAGTAAATTTGTATTGTCTTGTATTTCTAATGGCCGATTGGTGGGGGGCGCGCCCCCCCCCGAAAAAAATTCCTGGATCCGCCACTGATAAAAAAATATATAAATATATATAAATATATATATATATATATATATATATATATATATATATATATATATATATATTAGGGATGTCGCGGATATCCGCATCCGCATCCGCATCCGCGGATGATCCGCAGCTTTTTGACATCCGCATCCGCATCCGCATCCGCAAAAATTTGATGCGGATGTGCGGATGTTTCAGATTGGGCAGATGCCACTACAAATTTCGACATTCAGATGGCAATTTTGCTCTTTGTGCACGTATGCACAAATATCATCTCTTTCAGCAGTTACTGAAAATTAATCTTCATGATTTTTATCTTCATTGTTGGTTACAATTTGATTTTTTTTCAAAGTTAGGTTTTACTACAGTTCACAAAATTTTATATACTAAGTTTTTTACTACAGTTAACAAAATTTTATACTGGCGCACGATAGAACCGAGTTTCTACATTATTGAGAGACCAGTCTGTTAAGAAGCCAATCAATTGTTATCAGTTTTAACCTCGCAGGATTTACGGATTTACATAGAAGGTAGCATTTTTGAAACTTTGAAATTTTGATGTATATATGCACCAAGAAAAACTATTCTTACACAGCATCAAGTAGCTGGAGGGTCAAGCCAATAACCCTTGAGATGGCACATGGTTAACCAATAGCGTTTAAAACGAACCGTGACTGGCGGTGCAAGTCGTCGAAGATTACAAAATAAAAATACACAGCGTTTATATAGTTAGGTTTATCTCGTTCAAGTCTCATTATTTTGCTGATACATGTATTTTTTGTAATTTTTGGTGAAAAATTCATCTTATAACTTGTCTAGAGCGTATTCTAAAAAGATCCGGTATCCGCATCCGCGCGGATGTCGGGACTCGACATCCGCATCCGCATCCGCATCCGCGGATGTCAAAAAAGTGACATCCGCGACATCCCTAATATCTATATTTATATATATATATATATATATATATATATATATATATATATATGTATTCGATGCGCGGATGTCCCACTTTTTTGACATCCCGCCGGATGCGGATGCGGGAAGACGCAAAATGTCGAAGTCCTAACGTCCGCGCAGATGAATGCGGATCTTTTATAATGATACGCTCTCGACGACAAATAAGATGAATTTTTCAGCAAAAATTACAAAAAATACATGTATCAGCAAGAATGAGACTTGAACTTGAACAAGAATAAAACCTAACTATATAAACGCTGTGTATTTTCTATTTTGAAAATATTTCTCCAACTGCACACCAACTAACAGTTCGCCTTAAACGCTATTTGGCGTTAACCATATGCCATCTCAAGAGGTTATTTGGTTGACCCTCCAGCTATTTGATGCTGTGTAATAATCGTTTCTTGGTGCGTATACATCAAAATTCAAAGTCTCAAAAAATGCTACCTTCTATGTAAATCCGTAAATCCTGCGAGGTTAAAACTTGGATAACAATTGATTGGCTTACTAACAGACTGGGTCTCTCAATAATGCACAACTCGGTTCTATCAGTGCGCCGGTATAAAATTTTTGTGAAATGTTTTGTAGTAGAAAAAAACCGTGTATATAAAATTTTGTGAACTGTAGTAAAACCTGAGTTTGAAAAAAAATGAGATATGACCAACAATGAAGGGTAAAAATCATGAAGATTAGTTTTCTGTAACTATTAAGAGCTAATATTTGTGCATACGTGCACAAAAAGCAGAATTTGCATTCTGAATGTCAAAATTTGTAGCGGCATCTGCGAACATCTGCAAACGCAACCAATTTTTGTCGGCAAATGACGGATGCCGGATGTCCAAAAAGTTGCGGATCATCACGATGCAGGATGCAGAATAGGAAATATCTGCACAACATCCCCCCCTAATATATATATATATATATATATATATATATATATATATATATATATATATATATATATATATATATATATGCGGTGGCGGATAGGGGGGGGGGGCGCGCCCCCCCCTCCGATCGGCCATTGAGACGAGACAATACAAATTTACTGGTGAGGGTACTAGGGGCCGCCGGCCCCAGAAGACAGACACCTTTCTTGCTTGACCCCGGGACATACATGTATCAAGGGAGGTTTGGGGGGGGGGACCCCCCAAATCGAGGACCGGGGGTGGAGGGCCCCAAAATTTGGGCAAAATTTTGAAAAGTGGCACTTTTGGCTGGGGGGAGCCCGGAGGCCCCCCCCCCCTAGAACTTAGCCCGTACATGTATGCCCCGGATATATTCGAAAATCTGTATCTTTCGTGGGACGCAGCCAGTTGCGAGGCGGGCGGCCAGCCAGAAGCCAGACACTTCTCGGTTTTTTGATCCGGGAATCTGCCTATGAAATCTCAGTTTTATCAAAACACACAGTTGCGGGTTCTGCAGGGGGCGGCGGCCCCGGACCAGACGCTTATACGTTTTTTGATCCGGGATAAAATCTGCAGACTTACAAAACACACAGTTGCGGGGGTCTCGGCGGCCGGCCCGAAAGCCAGACATGTTGTTTTTTGATTTTTAGGCCAAATTCATACAAATAAAAACATATGGAAAATTTTTTCTGGAACCAAAAATGTGTGTAAAATTTTAGTCGGAAAAGGCGGGGGGATTCCCCCCATCCCCCATCGTACCCCTGTTGCTGTGGGAATTTTATTTTAAAACCGCTCCCTTCACTATGCAGCAATTAGCAAAACGATCCAGACTGAAATGCAAAAAAGTGAGTTTTCAATTTTTAGTTAAACCAGTCAAGCATATCAATTGTTGTTAACTACTGTTAGGGGTAAGTATCGCAAAAGCAGTCGATTTTGCGCGATAAAGCTTGTTCAGTGAATTGTTTGAAAATATTTCTTTCTATATTTTGAAAATCTATATTAAAGGCAAATATTTTTGCCGAGTTTTGGGCAAAAGTAATAAACATGTGGTTTTGCAAATAATATCGGAAAAAACCTATTCACATTCCCGTATTTTCGTCATTATTAATATTTTGTTTAGTTTTTCAGCACAGACTGATAGCACATATGTTGTAGTTTTGTGCACAAAAATTTATAGTGTAGCGGCTGTGGGAGTAGTAGTTTGAATTGTGAAAGTGTACCTAAAGATTTTTGTAAAATAGTAACAGCAATAATGAGAATAAATTGTGAAAAATCTAGACGCTTATTTTCAAATCAAAAGGAAAACGAAAACCTTCAATTTTCTTTTTTTCTATTTTTGGCTCCGAAAATTGTGCGTCCACCACGTATGTGCACTTCACAAGCTCAATCTGATATCTGGCTTATTTTTCAAACCTATTTGTGTGATGTGTGTTACTCAATGGCGATTGTCAAATTATTTGTCCAATTATTGAGGTGGGGTACGCACTCTGGCAGTAATTGTTTGACACCGTAATTTAGAACACTTACTCATTGAACGTACTATTTTGAACAAAAAGTTCTATTTTTGGCAAATTTTTTGCACAAAAGTACTTTCGCCAAAAACTACCCCGTAAATAGGACACACAATTACTGAAAATTTCCGTGCACCAGAGGAATGAATTTTTGCCGAGATGCAGATTTAAAAAGCAGCTTTTAGTTTTAATACTTAACTTCCCATCGCAAAAATGCCTAAGCCGCATTTTTGCCGGGGTCAAGATTTTCAATTTTAGGGTTCAAATTTGGTCAAAAAGACGCTATAGCATTTTTCCGGACAGAAAAATTAGGGGAAAAGAAAAGATGGCAACCCAGAGTATCATACAGTGTATTACACAGGAATGGCGCGTGATGTACTCTAATCGGTCGACGTGCATAGGCTTTTGATGAAAGATAATACCAAGCACCAGC